>CAJNIZ010001692.1:72346-91566 GCA_905231905.1 Symbiodinium pilosum
GCCTGATCCTTGTGACTGTTGACAGTTTTGACACGCCAGAAAGAGATAAAAGCTCAACAACGATGACAGTTACGAGGATGTCGATCGCGACCCGCCTGATCCCTGTGACTGTTGACACTTTTGACACGCCAAAAAGAGATGAGAGCTCAAAAACGATGACAGTTACGCGGATGGCGACTGATCCCTGTGACTGTTGATACTGTGGACCCGCAAGAAAGATGTGGGTCCAAACGCTGAACGCTGGCCCCTGCTTTACTTCATATTACTCGTAATCTTCCAAGAGGCGCAAATCTAGCTGATTTTGGAATATTCGTAGCTTCTCAGGATTTCCAAATGCAATGTAGTCAACCCCTCATCAGTTCCAACTGGCGTACTTTTGCCGTTTTGCAACCTTGTCCAAAGCTCGACGTGCTGTTATTTATGGTGTTGCTAGCCTAGATGACAAAGTACCCCAAACATAAACCAGCATGTAGGAGCTTGTGAAGCTGGGCTTCAAAGAGCGGTGATGCGCGCATGTAATTCTTGTACACGTATGATAACATTTCGCTGTTTTTAGACATATGTCAACACCAAGCTTCTTGCACAACTGGATTTGTTGTACAAAATGGCGGGGGGGTTGGGGGGGCGGCAGCCCCCCCCATTTGAAAAACATGGACAAAGATCAGAACACACTAGCTTCTTGCAACCGTTGACAGGTTGTTTTGTTGCGTCGTGCTTGCATTACAAAATAGCGGGGGGGTTGGGTGGGGCGCAGCCCCGCCCCCATATGCAAAACAACATGGACGAAGATCAGAACACGTATATCTTCGTGCACCCTTCTGATGGATTTTTACTGCAATGCGTTTTGCAATGTGTTTGCTTTACGAGATAGCAGTGATTTGCAGTATGCTTACTCTTCCAAGAGGCGCAAACGCAAGAATTTGAGACATTCCTTCGTAGCTTTCCAAGAGCTCCCAATGCTGTGATTCACAACATTCGTAACCTGTCTTGTTTTGCAAACATGCGTAACCTTTGAAGAACTGCAAACATTGCAATGGCGGGGGGCGCAACCCCCCCCATTTCAGAACACACTAGCCTCTTGCAACCATTGATAGGCGGTTTTGTTGCATGGTTCTTCCATTACGCGAAACATGGACGAAGATCAGAACACGCATATCGTCGTGCACCCTTCTGATGGATTTGTACAGCAATGCGTTTTGCAATGTGTTTGCTTTACGAGATACGAGTAGCAGTGATTTGCAGTATGCTTATTCTTCCAAGAGGCGCAAATGCAAGAATTTGAGACATTCCTTCGTAGCTTTCCAGGAGCTCCCAATGCTGTAGTTCACAACATTCGTAGCCTTTCCTTGTTCCGCAAACATGCGTAACCTTTGAAGAACCGCAAGATTGCAATTTGCAGTTTTCCTGGCTTTTCACAAGTTCGAAATGGTTTCGTTGACAGAATTCGTAGCATTTCAAGAAACGCAAATGCTGCCATTTGCTTTAGTCCTAACTTGTCAAAAGCTCGAAATGCTGCTTTTTGCAATTTGCATAACCTTCCAAGAGCCGCAACCAAAGACCAAAGGACCATGAGACCAGGGGACCAGAGGACCGGGGGACCAGAGGACCAGAATACCAGGGGCGCACAGTCACACCTAAGCAAGCCAGATCAGAATGAGCCACACCTATGAAAAAAAAACCCTGGCCGCCCCGAGCCCCTAACCCTAAACCCCAAACTCTAAAGTGCTTAGCTCTATAACCCTTAACCCATGAAGCCCTAAACCCCTAACCCTTAAAACCGTGCAGGAGTCCAGGGTTGCGCTCACTGCATAAGTTTGGGATACAGGTACTGTTATGTTGCATGCCAATCATCTGACATGGGCTATATATTTGCCCAAATAGAGGCATGGGGATTGGGAATTTGCTAGAGTTGGGTTACCATCGGGTCCGAAATTCATGGACATGTCCATAAACAATATAAACTGCCAAGTAGTCCTGCCTCCAAACAAGCTCTCACCATTGCAACGCCTGGTACAGAATTTTCCCATTCGTCCAAACACTTTTTTTTGGATCCCTCCTTCCTTACTTCCTGACATAGGTTTCCCCGTTGATTTCCTCTGAAACGTATTTTTCCTTAGTTGACTTCATTTGTTTCTTTTGATTGTTTGATCCTTATTTGATTTTTCTTGATTCTTATTTGATTTTTTGATGCACATCCCGCTCTGATGGCCAAGCAGCCCCACCAAGGCATGATTGTAATAAGGGGAGTTTGCTAGAACCCAAGACCCACCACATGATAAGCTGAGAAGTCAAGCAGTTCAAAGTAGGAAGCCAGGAAGCTAATAAACCAGCAAGCCAAGAAGCCAGCCAAAAAGCCAAGAAACCAAAAAGACAAGAAGCTAAAAAGACAAAAAAACCCAAAAGCCAAGAAGCCAGCAGGAAGCCAACAGGCCAAAAAGCCAAAAAGCAGAGAAGCCAGGAAACCAAAAAGCGAAGAAGCCAAAAAGCCGGATGTAGGGACGCTCCACGCGAGAGGTGGATATATAGAAAACAAATGTAGGCACGGGCTCACACCAGAGTTGCCTTTCGAGACTAAAATGTAACAACGCCCCACGCGAGAGCTCCATTTTGTGGTCGAAATGTGAAAACGCTTCACACGAGGAGAGAAAATGCGAGGACGCTCCAAGCGAGAGCCCTGTTGCGCAGCCAAGATGTAAAGACGCTTCACGCTAGAGCCACCCCAAAAAAACAAGTCCAAACAACAAAAATAAAGAAGTCCCAAAAACTAGGGGCCCTCATTCATGGTAGGCACTGACTTATTCCTAGACTTCATTAACCCAAGACCCCAAGCCAAGGAGTGCATTACTAGTATCACCTGGCACTGATCCTACTGTTCTCTTCCTACGCCAGTGCTCCTTGAGCCCGAGAAGACACCTGAAAACCCTTAGATCAGCACCAGGCGCCAAGGGCTCCCTGGACTGCCCTAGGCTGGCCGAGGGCTGTTGCAGGTTTGGGGCTCAACCACGCTTTCAGACTTCTTGCTCCAACTCGCATGGCATGCCTTTTCCTTTGGCAGTGTGCATTTCACATTCTGTTCTGGATTCGTGATCTGCTTGTGGCTGCCGGGAGATTGCTCCTTACGCTCACGTGTTCAAAACCCGCTCCAGACCCTCAAAAAGCTGCTACAGTACTGCATCTTGGACAAGATGCAATTCCAACATTTCAGATGGCCTGCTCCTGCCGCCAGCCCCTGAGAAACCCTTTAGGCACAGTACAGCAGAAGAACGCCTGAACACGCCTCACCAGTAGATCAGCGCTAGGGGCAACGGTCCAGGTGGGTTGAGGATGCTGAGGCATGAGCCACTCACACACAGGCCAGCATCCCAACAAGCAACCACAAAGAAGTTCACACAGGTTCGTGGGTGAAATTTCAATATTTTCAGTGCACGACGGCCATTTCTTTGGCGAAGCATCGTCTGGAGGTTAAGCATCTCGTTGGCAGGGGTCAGTGTGAATGCGAGGACGCCGGTGAAAAGGCCTGGGATGGGGAAGCTTCCAGTGAGGGATGGGTGCAGGACGTTGAGGTAGAGGGTCTCAGTTATCTGATCAGGAAACGTGCCTGCCGCTGCGGCCGCAATTCCATGGGCTTTCAACGATCAAAGACAGAGAGCAGGAACATTGTAGCGACATGTAGCGACCCCACGTAGTCCAAAATTCCAATACTTTTCCTGTCTGAGTTCGACTGGTGCTGGCTCGGGGTTTAGTAGCATGTTGTGCTTGTGAGTCGTACTAGGTGCAGGATGACAAGGGCTGTCCTTGCATCTGGTCGAGCTTTAGCATGACTGTTGGCGTGGTAAATGCCCCAAGCAGTCCATGTCCTGATGTCCTCGGATTCCCTCAGAAGGAAAGGACGCCCCTTCCTAAAACACAAACGAGGTGGCCAGACTCTTCCCTTTCTGCGGTCTTAAACGGTTTGAGTGGAAATTCGCAAAACAATTCAAGAACCCTGAGCGCTACAGGAGCAGGGCAGCTTCCCAGGCCCATGAAGAAGCCGGCGCAGGTCCTCTCTGCAACGGAGCCGTTTGAAATGCTTTTGCGTTTGGGACAGATGGAACCGCCGTCTTCTGGTAGTCAAGGAATGCTTAGTCTCTATTATTCTCAAGGCCTTGAGGCGCACAGCAGCCACCAACGAGGAGTGTCTGAAAGATGTAGCACCAAGGCCTGGGATTTGGGATTCTTGCAAAACTTCTAGAATCAAGCTAGCAGCGAGCAAAGCGCACTGATCTGTCGCTGCAATCATCCAGAATAGGTCTGCCTGAATGCAGAATGGGTCTTCTACATTTGCTACGGGTTTTGCCGTTTAACATTTTGCTTATGTGCGAGGTTCTGGTTTTGGGGAGCGGCACGTAATCCTAAGAGACGATAAACTTTCACAAGTGCACACGAAGGCCATCCCCCGAAAACGAACAAGGAAGGGTGAACGTTAGCTCGCCTGCTTTGTTGGCGTCTCGTAATACCCCCACCCGATATTGTGCACAATAGAGCGAATCTGACTCTAAAATGATGCAACACACTCGACAACCAAGACTTGCATATGAGCCTCTCAGCAAACACTCATGTCAAGCATGCCGCCACGCAAAAGAGGATGATCGGATGCAAGTTGCAAGGTCTGTTAACAGAGTGCAACCATATCGGCTGGACGTTGATCCACCCCATCTGGACGCGAGCAGGGCACATACAGGACCCGCCCGGTGCCCCGACCTCGTGCACCCCACCGTGGCCAATCGGGAAGGCTCAAACCCACAGCGGTCGTGTGAGACCTGTTAGTGAGCATTGGTACGCTATGTAGTGGCCACTCTGCGGCGGCAGAACCTCCAAAACGTGCAGCAGCATGCGTGAAGCCCACAAACATGCACGTCACAAACAAAATGGCAGCGCTGTGAGACCCAGCTCAGCCAGCACGAGAATGCTCAAGCGCACAGCAACGATTCAGTGAGACACTACTATGGCATGAGATCATCACCGTTGCACTACACACAACACTGAGAAATGTGCATGAGACCGCAAACCGCCAGTCCCAGGATCGACATCAAATCTCCATGCCGCACCGCAAAAATAGCTAAGCAACGTAGCGTGGCAGGAGGGTAGGCTTGACGTCGATACGTGGGCCCCCAGGTCATTGCGCGTGTACAAGCACATCTGTACGCCCTTTTTGCTATCCATGGTATTGGGGGAATGTGCTTTTGCATAGATTTTCGCCACCTCGTGCATTAAGAAAGAATGAGAGAGTGGCTCCCGGCACACCGCCCAGTGCGCCAAACAACCAGCACGCCAGCCATCAGAGGAATATGTAATGTGTACCTGTTGTGGCAGTGGTACAAGTAGTATTGATGGCCTCCGGACTTGGGACCGGTGCGAACGAAACAGCTGCTTCAGGGGTAGATAATTTGGAAACCTTTCGTCCTGAACTCTCCAGACACGTTATCACCACGTCTTCTCAGAAGGCCGATCCATGGTAGAACATAAGTCCCATGCGAAAATTTATAAACCATCCACTGAGGCCCAAACATGTACCATCTCAAGGTCACGCAAATGCACCAGCAAGAAAATGGCAAAGGCTCTCCACTACAGCGAGTACCTACAGAAACAATGCACAACGTGAACCTTCTGGGCTCGTGCTGTGTTCGGGAGGTACTTCCGCGCGTAGGCCATGTTTGCAGACCCCCAAGGTGGACCCCTGCAAATATGGGTCTGGGCATCCAAGAAATGCTGTGCTCTTGGTGGTTTACCCCATTTTGTCCACTATTTGGAATGGGCTGCAACTTGGTTGGCTTTTATTCGGGCTCTAGCAGGCTTCTACAAGGCCCTGGAAAGTCTCTGCCTTCTCCAGTGCCGTCAGAATTTGCTCTTGAGCCCGAATAGAGCCGGAAATAGTGCGCGGAAAGTGCCCCATATTTCGAATGTTTTAGCAGAAAGGTATTTGGGCAATATGAAAGGGTGGATCGGGTACTATTTCGGGCTCTACTCGGTTTCTAGCAAGCGTCTACCAGGCCCACCAAAGCATCTGCCACGAGACATCCCCAAAAGTAGCAGGCCCACCTATTCACCTCCTGGTAGGCTCAAGTGGGAGCAGGAGCGAAAAAACCAGCGCGTACATCGCCACATGCACTTTACTTCCAAGATGGAGCAAGTGAAATAACCAAGTAACGGGCTGAGTGAACGATGGTTTGAGCTTTGCTCTGCACAGAACCCAGGCTGTGCCTTGAAATCATGCAGGACATCAACTTGCCTTCTCCTCGAGAAAACCATGTTGTGGAGAACCAAGCTAGCCAAAGTCCCTGAAAATCACGCGGCAGAGAATGCCATGGCACAACAACTACCCTCCCTAGACTTGAGCCGCTCGTGGCGCTTCGGCACCGGGTCTGCGATGTTTGACTCTGGCAAACTCTGGCTGCCAGGATTGGACGGCCGCCAGACCCCAGAAGGCGGAAAGGATGTCATTAACGGCGTGGCCCGTAGCCCTTGTCGAGGGCACATTGGCCGGCGGATCGATGAATGCCAGCCAGCAGCGTGGCAGTCGCCTGGCAAGGGCAACAATCGCAAAGATCTGCGCGAGCACCTCGGGCACGAAAATTGCCGTGCGCAAGGCGAATATACTGACAAACCATTCAGTTCGATGCCCATGTCATAAAGAATTCAATAACCCAGGCGGATACGACGAAACCCCACCCCTTTGCTGTTTTCGACCTGGCAGTGGCTGTGGCGGTTTGGGCACACAACACGCCTTTCAACGCCTTTCACCGTCGAGGAAGACGGCGTCAGCAGAGATCGCCGCCTGCGTACAATGTCTCCGGCCCCCCCAACCTGCTCCCGCAGACGAAAAGGTATCTGACCCCGACAGGAACATAATCTTGCTCTCATCCTTCGATCGCGCGGGCGCGTCGCCGTGGCTCCTGCGGGACCTCTTCAAAGAAGCTGGCTCATCGTCCTTGGGGAAATCAACCGCGCTGCAATCAGATCCTGCAACCCGCAAATCCCTCCTACGGTATAATAATGTGCCTCGATATGTTCGTGGCAGCGCCGTCGCCATGCGTGCCAAGTCGCTCAGGGCGCTGGAAACCCGAGATCGCCTCTTCCTTGACACACCCACTTCATGCGCGACGTCTTTGCCGAGCTCCAGGGCTGGCTAACCGCCTCAGGTCTGCGCCTTATGTCGACCAAGTACACGCCGGCTCCACAACCTTGTCATCGACATACCAAACACGGCTCTCGAGGGCAGACCTTCACCGTCGCCTCAAGTGCAAAACACGACCTCAAGCGCAAACTCGTGCCCAAGTTACTCCGAATCCTCGCCAGGGTGGGTGACTGGGAAGAAACCGCCAACTTTTGGCGACGAGCCCGACTGACCTTCACCACGCCTCACAAGGCGAGGCCAACACTATCACTGTCAGGGGGACCCCCTGGAAAGGGGGTACGTGGGGGCGGCCCCCCTACTACCATGACGCATAAACAGCGGGGCTGCTTGGACCACGCTTCAAGAAGCTAGCTGATGTAGAACCGCACTTGCGCAGCAATTTCCCATGCTGACATGAGGTCAATCCCAATTTTTCCAACCACACCCCACGCAAGTAAAATGGGAAAATAGGCGTCGCCCGGCGGTAGTACATACCCGACGCTGCCAAGAATCGATGGGCGGTGCTGGTCGCGCAGCCGCCGGACCCGAAAGAACACTGAATAGGGCGGATGGCGGGGGCACCTGCTCGTGTGGTCACAGGCTGAGTTGGGCCACTGCATCAGCGCCACTGGCTGACTCTATCATGAGCTTTGCGCCTTGCGCCCTTCAGGCACGCGAATGAACAGATATATGACGCCCCAGCACCAGCAGGCGTGAACGCCCGTTCGGCTGCCTGAATGGCCTGCACGTCTCAAGCCGCACTGCACATGGCTTCCATAACAGGATCTTCGCCCCTGTCATCGTGATACACCCCAGGCTGTTACAGGCTGTTCCTCATCTCGCACGCTGCGCGCCTAGATGAGACCTGGTCACCAGTGGCAATATCCCTGTCCGCCCAGCAGGGCCACTTTTTCAGTTTATACCAAGGTCGCTCGGGTTGGGGCGGAGGGTGTTTACTCCTAGCAACACTCAGCGACATTTGCAAAGTCGTAGTATTTGAGGTCTGCTGTCCGCAATGTAGACCGCTCCCGTTTCGGCGGATGCCGGGAGAAAGGGCCTGCTACTGATGGTACGCCAGGCCGGCCGCCTGCGCCTCCGGCCTGCATGGATGGCAACATTCTTCGAGGGCACCCAAAGCAGGTGGCTGAGCTTGCAGGCACAGCGAGTTGCTTCGCCCAATTACAGTCTTCCACCACCAAGGAAGACAGCGCTGTAAGAGGTGTGGAAAAGGGCGGCTTCAGTGCCAGCGGTGGCCGTACCATCTCCTGGGACACCAAAAAATCGCTTCAATGTTAAGCGGCAAAAAATCGGCTCCAGGAAAAGCCATTTTGACAAACAGCGGTTTGCCTCCATCACCACCTTAGTGGCCGCTGCAGCCTTGCCTGCCTCGAGACCAGGTTGTCGAGGCGGCGCACGAGGTCGATCACCAAGGCACGCGCGGTAGAAGACGACGAGGATGCCGCCACGGAGATGAAATCCAGGGTTATGTTCACCGATTTTTTGGGGGGGTTCAGGGTGAGGTCGGCTCTCAGGGACTGGTTCTGTTTTATCTCGCCCCTCGTGGGGCAGTCGGCCAGGCAGACAGACGGGATCCGCGAATGCAAAGACGCAGTCTCCGCAATATAGAATTCTTTGGCATGGTGCATGAGGCTGCCGTCCTCATCGAGGGGCGGCGACGTAGCCACCTGAGGACGTGGCGAGGCAGTTGCTCACGCCCAGGTCGCCGGACAAGGCGTCAGCTCTGCATGCTCGCTTTCGGACGAAGGCGTCACGAAGCCATGGAGCGGGCGACGCCCCATCTTTGAGGCCGCCATGCGGAGTTCTACGTCGACGGCAGCATTGGCCGGAAGGGCACGGACGATTGCGGGTACCACAAATTTTCCAAGCAGAGATGACTGTGTGGAGGCTTCTGCCACTGCTCGCAGCATGTTCCTAAGAACACGCGTGCTCAACATGACAATGGCTCGGCCATCTGAGCCAAAAAGCCCTAGCTAGCATCTGCACCCTTACCGTGTTTGAATTCAATGCCCTAGTCGAAGATTGGAAACATGACCTTGAGACCGAGCCAAGGGGCCACGACGAAGATGGCATGGCAAATCATGTGCAGAAAGGTGGCAGCTATGCTGCCGGCCTGGGCTCAACGAAAGACTCGCCGCGGTTGCCAATAAGAGGAAGGAGAGTTCAGTGCTATCAGCATTTACTAGCTCGGACCCTTCAGAAGCTGCACATACAGGGCCAAGTAGCGGAGTCGCGGATCTGTGATGATGTGTAGGTTTGAATATGTAATCTGAAGCTAGGCTTCGGTCCCGCCGACGCTAAAGCCCCAATTACGGGCATGCAAGTCCTACACTGACTTGCGTGGGCTATTGCGTGCTATTGCTATACGGGGCTTGTGACTGTTGTGCTTCATGGGTTGCATCCAGCAGCCTCCAGTCTGACCAAGATTGTCCCATTAAATGCAACAATAGGTCCATATTTGATGATGATGGTTCATGAAAAATCATGAAGTGCTGCAGGATGCACAGATGTGCTCATTGGTTGACTATTATCACACATATATATATAATATCACCACCCCACCACCTGTTGTCATCCGCATCGGGACTGCAAAGGACATGATTCATGACAAGTTCGCGATGGGGAAAGACCGCCGGCCCTCATGATGACAGGGACATCCAAGCCTTGAACAACTGGGCAAGACAACTTCAATTGCCGCCTGGACCTTTTTTGCCGAGCTGACTCAAGGACCATTTGCAGCCACTGTGCCCGCTAGATCTACATACAGTCGCTTGAACTAATTTTTAACGGTAGGCTATGATCTCGCCCCAAGAGCCTCACAGCCGGTACTGGAAACAGACACCAACCGCGCCATATCCACAACCCTGAATTGAGCATGTGCGCTTTGATGTTAACATTCCTGGCAGCACTAGTGCAACTTCAAGAGGCCCTCAGTAGTTTGTGTGGGCTGTGGGTCAGCGCAGCTTGCGGAGCCAGGTAGACCATCCTGGCATCATGTGCGAGAAGTTGAGCTTAGTTTCGGAGCTGCAGAATTCTGCGAGGGCAGTCGGCTCCAGACATTGTCATTCGACCGTGAACATGTAGACACGGTTGAGTGTTGCAGGGTTCTGCTGCTGAGGTCTAGACAGGAAAACCCTGTGTCAAAACATCCATCGGGCAGAAAAGGTAGCAACGCCTGATCCATGAATGTGATGAAAATGTGTGAAACTCAAGGGTGTTTCACTGTTTTGACAGCTCTGGGGTTTGTTTTTTTTTGGCATTGGGCTGAAGCGGCCGCGCGTCAGATTAAGATTTGCGGAAGACTTTAGAAAATCGTGCTTCAGCCAGTGGATGCGCAATGATGCGCGAGCCGCTGCAGCATTTTTGGTGCAGCGGTTGAGAGTGTAATCGCTTCCCCTTAATCATAGGCGACGCGCGCCCCCTAGTAATTGCAGCACCTGCTGTATGTGTTACTAGGGAGGGAGATCTCCGAAAAAGGCTCGGGGGGCGGTCGGGAGGGCTGCGCAAGAAGCAAATTAACAGAGTTCATTCAAATTCCGACGAAAATTTGGCTAGAATGTTGAAATTTACGAGATCCTAGACGGTCCGAGATTTGGATGGATCTCCCCCAATCAAATCGAGGACAATTCAGCAATGCATTGATATGCAAAGATTTTTAATAGAATCTCAATGCAGATGTTCAGTTAGGTAGCCATGAAAATTCCATCGGGACACTCCCTGATTCCTGAGGTCTGGTCCCAACCGAAGGTATGAGTAGTCTTGTTCTTTTTTAGAAGCAGCCTAGCCCGGTTCTTGAAAGTTTGGGAGTCTGGGCAATCCGTAAGGAAGAAGGGGCATGTTTTTTACGCCTCAAACTTGGTCTAGGCTCGAAGACTAAGAATGGGCTATGTTCTCAAACCTGCCTCGAGCTTGGTACCCCAGAGCTAGGACCTAGAGTCTCAAGCTACAGCCATCCCAGGAGCCCAGAAAGGCCCACCCAGTACCACAACATACAAAGCCATTCTGAACTGTGCGGCTAAGGCGGAAAGGCTCTGATGAAAACATCCTTGCCTCACATCTCAAGCCATGAAATCCCCAAATGTTCAGAGTGTCACCGCTCAAACTCTGCTCGGCCGGCATAGCTTGGGCTATCAATCCGCCAAGGCTGGATGCCGAGGACAGGAAACCTTCCCGTGGCTTTGAGTCACCATGCAGTCTTTTCGGGTTTGGCAAACCTCAGGTCTGGAAGAGCTTCAAGTTGGAAAGCCAAGCCTGTGCACCCCCAAATCCCTCAGCCTGATGCCTGGGCAGAATGCCCTGAAGACGCATAGTGGCAAAGTATCACACGCACGCACCCACCCTGTGCCCTGGACACAGCTGACATTTCGTTTAACAGCAGCTTAACTCCTTTGCACGGTATTGAGCTCAAGTTCAACCAGCGAAGCTTTGACTCACCTCCATGTTTCGCATTGTTCGACTCAGCTTACTCGTCACTTGCTCAAGGATCACCTCAGCCCTGGACTCGGCCTATTTTGAAGCGCCAAACAAATCTCTGCCTGCCTTGTTTGTCCTCACGGCTGCCGCCAAAGGCAACCCAGAAGCACGAGTGCTGATCAGATTCTGTTACACTCCATCGCAAAAAAAAAAAAAGCATTTGCTTTTTCTCTTGGAGGGTGCCTGGGTATTGGCCATCGTCTGGGGCAGGCAAAACAAACATACGTATCACACTTCTTCATGGCCTGTCTTGCTAGCGATCGCTTCACAATCCAAGGTCGGGAGAAAGCTTTGGCATGTGCTGCTCCCCTTCATGTGCACACACATAAGTACACAGCAGCACAATGCCCCAAGCTATCCTACAAGATGAGGTCACCTATTTGTCAAAGCATGTCTTCTTGGCGGACGGAGGAGCCGGAAGCCGCTGGAGAGTAGCCCAGGAACCTTTGCAAATGGCATGCAAACGGCAGTAAGCAGGATTAGAGGGAGGACCCATGTAAACTCAACATCTGTGCCAAACAGTCGTAACACTGACCATTGTGGACCTGCACAAAATCTTGCTTTCATTCGAAAACTCTATGCAACTGTTGTTTATGTAGCCTAGCACAGGCACAGGAGGCCCATGGCTGCCTTCGGCATCGTGGGCCGTCTGGTTGCATAACTTCGGTCTATTGAGATAGCCCGAACTGCACATTACTGCACGCTGCACTTGCTCAAGCTTTCCAAGTAGTGGCCCGTGACACCAGGTGGAAGCAACTGTTCAGCTGCCCGTCAAGCGTTTAACTGCACGTCTCCCAGCCAAACGCACGTCACAAGGCGCAAACGTTTCGCGTGACGTGCGCGAAGCGGGTGGTAACCTCGTGATTGTACCTAGCCTGGGAATTCACTCACTATACTACGTATTTCTGAGCAAGACAGGGCATGCCGGGCGTTTGCTTGGAATGCAAAAGCACCTCTGAGCATGACGTCCGTCGCACGCTTGCATACCACTGCAGGAATAGGTAATACGTCCACTTGATTTGCATCCACCACCTGTGCATCATCTCGTCAGGTCTCGTGTCAAGCTTGGGATCCGGATCCCATGGCGGGTGGTGACGCTTGGACTGTACCCACCTCTCGAGCATCACAGGCACCATTAGCGTGACAATGCCATAATGGAATGCATCCACCTCCTGATCATGCAGCCGGAGCGAAACAATCTTTCCGCGAATGCTAGCAGCGTGTTGCGCAAGCCGCGTTTGGTAGTGTAGCTGAGGGATCAAGATCTGAGGTCTTCTCCCATCTGCGACCAAGGTGTCAGAGTCATGGAGCTGGAAATCTTCGGTGATGCCACAAAACACAAAAAGCAACTCTGTGACAGATGTTGCTTCAGGTCACGTCCTGTACCACTGGTAACTCATGTCTGGACAGGTTCTGGCTTGTGAGCCCCAGCGACACTGCCATTACCAACAGGGCCCAGACCCAAAGGAGTCCAAGGCGCGAAGCAAGGGGCAGAGAAACCGTAAGCAGCATCCCCTGGCCGACCGCCGCCTTGGAGGGCTGACGGGATGGATCTTGCAACGTTTCCTTACAGGCAAGCTGGGGATACGGGCGGGGGATACATGGTGCCATCTTCCTTTGAAACTTGATTCGTCAATCGTAAATGTAAAGTTTTTGTGATCTGCAGCTCCCCGCTCTGAGGCATTTGCTCCAATTGCACCCGGATTTGCATCCCGCCTATCACTATGTCACTATGGCTGTGCAGCCAGCAGCCACCAGTCTAACTCAACACCGGGACAGCTTTGATCCTGAATCACTCACAATCCACAAGAAACCAACATGGGCTAAACTGTATAGCGTCACCAGCAGGTTTGACAGCACGTACACGGCTTGTCCAGCTCTTCTACCTCCCGGGCAAACACAGAGATCGTCGAACGAAATTGGAGGCTTCCACAGGATGAAAAGCCCCTAGGCTAGAACCAGAACTGGACACATCTGATTGTGTTTACCAAGCGTGCGGTCGAGGTTCTGTAGCAGCGTAGCACATTCCTGACAATGCTCCTGCACGCATGCCAAAAGCCCACGCCCCTGAAACAGTCCAACGGTCCCTCAACTCACTGAAATGTTCACATCCCGTCTGGCATTCACCACCCGCCTCCTGATGCAGACGTAACAGTGACGCTGAGCATCTCGCAGAAGCAAAGCGCTCCACACCCGCATCCCACCAGGATAAGCAACATGCTCACCTGTTGGCAGGACGGCAAAGCTGAGATTCCGAAAGCGATGAATGCGAAGATTGACTAGGAGCACCCGGCATGTGCTCTTGTCTCGAGTTCATTTGCGGGGGGATCGCTCCCAAGTTCTCCCCCTGCACATGAAATGCACCCACCACATTCTCTAGCACCTGCCCCGCTCATGGCCAATCTCTCGCTGCCCCGCTGAAGGGCACTGCGCCCTTTCGTTTGCAGCAGCGGGTCTGCAGTGAGTACCCGCCTCAAGGGAGTCCGCGTTTTCATCCTGAGTGTGTATAAGAAAGGCTGGAAGACTGAGCGACAAATGGCCGGCTTGACCACCGCTGATGAGCCTCTCGCCTCTGGGGAGGCTTCAGCTGTGCCAGGCGCAGAAATAGGTGACGCAGGCGCCACAGTGCCCGTACGTTGGGGAGAATGAATGTCAGCATGTCCCAGTGTCGGATGCCTCCCTGCCGCCTGGCTCCACAGTAAATGGGCAGCCTGTTTCTAAAGCAGCCAATATGAGCCAATGTTGTGCCAACATAAAGTGGCATAGAACGGCATAGATCCCAGGTCGGGGACTCCCAGCCATGTGCGGGAAAGTGTGCATGTTATCACAGCAGCAGCAGCAGCAACAGCAGCAACTAAAACAACAGCCTCGCCCAAAGCCAACTCTAAAGCCACCACCGCACCAGCACCACAATCGCCGCCGCCGCGGCAGCCTTGTCAACAAAAAACCCACCAAAATTAATATCAGCAACAACCACCATGGCCGGTGCTGCCACCGTCCAAGGAACCATAATCAACACCACTACCCAGGACCAGCACGAGCAGCATGTCATCACCGCAACCAGAGCACAAGCAGCACGGCAGCATGGCAGCGCACCTTGTCCCTGAAGTGGCGGCGCAGCGCTTTCACAGGATCCTCAGAAGCTCAAGCAGGGCTTGCGGATGCTTGCGGTGAGGGATGTTACAGGAATGAACCAGGCGATGAAGACAAGAACACGGAGGCAAGAGTACCCGAGCTGCAGCCAAAACAGTCAGCTTTCAGGCTCTGGGCTTATGGCTGAGGGTTGTGGGGTTTTGGAGTCGCTGGAACCCCAGCTTGAACTGAAAATTCTGCTTTGTGGAAGAGGGCCTTTGATCCTGTTTGGTGAAGTTAAAGGTGAAAAAAAAGTGGAAGAAGAGCAGCAGAGCCCCACCACTAGGATAGACTGAGAGCCACAAAACAGAAAGGCCATGTAGCCGTTCTCTGATAATCATCTCATCTTGGCCCTGTGTTCCGATTCTCACTCAGCGGATGAATGGGGCTGTGGCCCAAAGTTTGGAAGCCCATGGTTCATTGATTGGTAAAAAAGCATGCCGCCGCAGGAGCTTATGCCTCAACCCAAAAAGCCTGACACAAGCAGAGCTCTCAAAGTCTGGACAGCCTTGATCTTCCTTCAGCCTCATGTGCGCCTGAAGCCCTCCTTTCCTTCCATGTGCAAGTCCTCCCTTTTGTCCTATGTAGATTCAACGAACCTACGCTAGCCATCGGACATTTTTTAGGGTTACTCTCTCTGCCAAAGCCTTCAGGCTTCTGCTTGAGCTTAGGGATGCAAACGTCGATCTCTTCTTAGTCTATAGTCCTGCGGCCCAGGGCACAGAAGCCGCAACAAGGTGACCTTGTGGGCTTGCCTCTGTGATGTTTCCTCCAACACCCACCTCAGGTGGCCAAAGCAAGGAGAAGCACAAAGAGCCCACAAAACCTGAACCCTTGATAGACTGGCCTGTGCCGCAGCGACATCTCTTGGAGCCAGTGACACATTCCTTGGTAGGTTGTAAGCTCTGATTGTTGCTGGGTCACGGGCCTCGGGGTGGTTTCAGCACGACTGGCCATACGGGAATTGCATGACTCCCCAAAGACGAGCCCACCTGCTCTTCCCATAATGCACACGCGGCACAAAACCCTAAATGAGCAAACCAAAGGCCGCCAAGCTACACGTCAAACTGTAGGAAGCAGGTGTCCTCACCAAAAGTCGCCCTTGCTAGCAAAGCAAACAAGATTGCAGCGAAGCCCGCCGCCATGGTTCTGGAAGCCGACCCATGCGATCCAGGATATGAAACTTTTCGGTAAGGCTGAGCCGAGAAGGGGCCGAGCAAACTAGAAGCATGGGTAAGTTGATGTGTGGCTGACAGATTCTAGGACTCACACTGACAATCTTTCGTCATTGAGTCAAGCAATTTCTGGAGTTGTATGGACAATCTTAAGCTCAGGCTCTTGTAGCTCTAGTTTACTTGGCGCGGGTACCACTGTGCTTCATGCTATTACAAAGCCTTTGAATGCATTCATGTGATCAAAGCCTTGGTCGCGACCTCGTTGATTGGGTTCCTATCTAAGGGCTTCAAACCCCTTCATTGCCAGCAAACAGTCCTGCATATTCCAGAAAATGTGTCCTGAGAAATCAACAAGCTTTGCCTGCTGGGGTAAATCTCAGACTCTTAGACCCTGACCCGAACTTTGAAGCCTGCCGTGAGCACAGCCTCGAAACTTGAATCAGGCATCTTGACTTTACCCTGCTTACCCCAAGTCTCAAAATACAATGCTGCATCAATATGACCATGCCTTACGCAAAGCAATTGGGCAAACTAACTCCGCGCAAACGGCTCGAGAAAATCCGAAGGGCCTTGGCCGCAACCCATCTCTGACTAGCTTGCAATTTTGGGCCAGCGCCCTGCGCTGCTATCGCTAAAAGGCGAAGAACTCAGGGTCTCCAGGTCTTCCATTTTCGGGCTTCATGTCAGCTGCAAGTTGGCGACCGGCTTGTGAGACATGTTGGATCTACCTTCGATGCGTCCGAGACTATGCTCTACACAAATTATAACCACAGAATGAAGACGAGAGTAAAGGCTTTTGAAGCTGAACTGACGGCAACACCTTAGCTATCAAAGCTGGCATAGGACAACGCTGACTAAGGCAAGCCTTCCAAAGATCCGCGCTGCTACAAGACTGCTCGGGCACTCCGAGCTCGTGCGTCAACTCACTTGAAAAACATCCAGAGGGCTTACTGACGCTAAGACTATGAAGCACCTGAGAACTAGGGAGCTTGGGGGCTTCGTCATCAATCTCCTGCGATCCGTTTGTGTGTGTGCGCTGTGCAAGCTGTCCTGTGAGATTCCTGAGCTGTTGGGTTGGGGCTCTTGACTCTAGATGCGTTCGTGCTATTCAACCATTAAACTTGGCTGCTGTTTCAGAAGCCAGTCTGATGCTGTCTTCTCATGCTAGCGGAAGAAAGATGGATCCCATGTCAGGTCCTGAGCGCTAAGAACTCAGTCTTGAACAAGAGATCAGAGTATAATAGGAGATTGCAGATTAAGGACGAGGCTGAAACTTCAAATCTAAACAATGGGATCCATCACTATGCCACCTGCAGGTGGAAGGATCGGGCGAATAATCGCTGAAGCCATGATGACTCCTTGCAAGTGGCAGTTGCTTTATCTTCTTGGTCAGAACTGTGTGGGCGAGAACAGGACGTAAGGCTTAACATTGCAAATTGCCTCCTCAAGAAGTCTGAGCGACGCCAGGTGGCCTTATACTCCCCATCCAAGCACGATCCCAAATGTCGTTTTGAAGCTGCACATGGTGTGCTAGCTAATTGTCAGAAAGAGCACCAACGTTACAAAGCTCATCAGAGACCTGCAGCCATTCTCCTTCAGCGGGCAAGTGTTTGCGTACCGAGATAGTCACCGTGCTTCCAGGGTCCCAAGGAGCGCAAGTGCCCTCAAAACGTGAGAAACTGGCATTTGTTCAGGTGCACCCCAAAGTTCCGTTTATTGAGTGTTTATGGCAAACTCCCCCAAATTGTCTTGATCCTGGCTGTCTGCAAAGTCTTCCGATCGGTATCACATTGAAACCACGCCTCAAGCCTTTTCAGAACTTCTATCACTCACTAGGACAGCAAGAGAAATGCAATTCAAGAGGATGGTGCCATTCCTTTTCGTTTTATGGCCAGACCAGAAAGGCGATTGGACCCTGTTGGGCGCGTTACAGGGCCCCATGCAAGGTAGCGTCTCCAGTTTCGAGAAAATCCAACGCTACTCCAACTTACTACCGGTTTAAGATGTCTGCCTGGTATGGCCCCATGTCCACGTTTTGCTGGCGGTAGATGTCCGGCAAGGGCCTGCCCACGAGTTGCCACAGTTTCATAGGCTTGCTGATCTGGCCATGGTGCTTATATCTTGGGTTTGGGATGTAGGGGCTATTGTTCAGAACATTGACGAGTAAGAAGAAGAAATTATGCTGCTCCATTGCACAGCATGGCTCTCTGGGTATCGAAGACCTGGTTCCTTAATGTTCACTGGAGCAAGGCTGCTCATCAGCTTCCCTCCTCAGTGGCCGAAGCCGTGGAGAACAGTAAGTTTTTGTTGAGGTAGGGAGAGGGAACAAGCACCACAAAGTTCCACAAACCGTGTCATGTTACACCGCCACAGACTTACAAGCACAACCTACGACAAGTAAAAAGGCAATTCCGCCGCTTGCTGCCCTTGGACTCTCCAAGGCTCACTCACAAGACCCCTGAAGTTAAAATCAAGGCGTGCCGAATTTTTTCGGAACATGCTATACCTTTCGACTGCCCCTACTGTACCTCGGAATGCAAACTGTGATAATCAAACTTCAACTTCCGAATCAACTAAAGGCTTGAACCTTGTGACAGGGGCTGCGTTCTCTTCGAAACCTGACTCGAATATTCCTTGCAACCTTCCTGCCCCACGGCAGCCGCAGAGCTGGATAACGACGTCGGTTCTTGGAAGCTGGCCCCGTGAACACGTACTGCCGAACCTGGTTCCCCGTGTCATGCTTTGGAACCCTGCTGGAAACAGTGCTGTGTTTGCCATGTCCAAGAGATCCAGGCTTTGCCTTTGCATCCTACATGCGCTTCATTTGGGTGACTCACCTTTTATCATGACAACGGCTCACTGCTCTAACAGCTCCTAACACTGAATTTACGCCTTCAAGCGTGGCTTCATTGAACGAGTTCCTTGTCATGGGTTTGGACTTTGGGGAAGCACGGTATGCATGATTGATCTTGCAGTGGTGTCCACAACATGCTAGAATTCTAGAGGGCGGCTGAGGAGTTTCTGGGCGGTTGAAGCCGAGTGAAGTGTTGGGCAGGCTCGAAACATTTTCGGAGCTCCAGCTGCAGCCTCGCTTTCAACATAAGACACACACACACACACACACACTTGTGCAATCCTCCCTCTGGACTGCTTGGGAATTCTCAATATTCAGTCGTTGTCAACACAGAGGAATAGGATTATAAGAGGATTTAGGCTTTGCCCATGGCTTACCTCTTGCCATGTTTGTTCTCACAGCTGACATGTTTGTA
>CAJNIZ010001692.1:91666-113840 GCA_905231905.1 Symbiodinium pilosum
GGTGGTTCACACACACACACACACCGGACATCACCTGACCATGGCAGAGGCAGTCAACAAAAAAGGGCACTTTTTCTCAGTCCCAGCGTGGTGCGGGCAGATGCGGGCAGGATCCCTTCAAACCCGAATAATGGAAGTTTCTCTGTACAAAGAAACTCCACAAACAAGACTTCTGGCTTAGGGCCAGGCTGTCTGTGATCAACTTTTGAAAGGGTCGAAAGGGCTTCCGACTTGCAGACTTTGCAGTGGCTCCCGATGCGGTGCTCAGGAGGCACAAGGTGGACCCGCCTGAGCTTTCACCACCCGCAGCCAGAAATGCTTGCGCATGTGGTTGCCATATTCCTGTGTGGACCCAGAGCGGGTCCGGGGAGGTGCAGCCAGCCTTGTACTTTGGGCTCCCGCTGCTGGTTCTTGTAGATGCTCTTCAGCTCCAGCAAACGCACGACTTCCTTGCCGAAGCCCATGGATACGGATGTAAAGCTCAAGGATATGCAGGCAGCAGGCATGCATGGTAGCCAAAGGCGTAGGGCGTGAGGATCCAAGGCTTTCCCGTAGGCCCCGACCCATGTCTGCGGTCAGACCCCTTCAATAACCACTCCTGAGAAGCTCCCAGGATCTCTCAGAGGCATGCGGAGGGGTTGCAGAAGTTTTGACACGTCCATCACCAGGCGCCGCGGATCCCCCTCGACCTTTGCCAACAGCCATGCGGCAAGTTTTGGGACACAAATCGAATCGGCGGGGGTTTGGAGGGGTTTCAGCGCGTGCGCCAAGAGACACGACTCAAACCCATGGGGGTGTTGGGGGGTTGGGCGAAATGACACGAGTCTAATCTGAGAGAGGTGACGAGCCTCAAAACCGAGGCTCTCAATAGGAAGTGCCTTGGTCAGGCCCGTTTTCCTCCTTGAGGTCTGCATTCTTTTGTTCCAGAGCGCGACGCATAGGAGTTGGCAGACGCCACCGCCGTCTGCACAGGCAAACTACCGCATGGTGCCTGCATTGCCTCCGTGGCGGCCACCCGTGGAAGACTGACTGGCAGTGCACAGTGAGTCTCGGGTGCCCTTGGCAAGCGAGGAACACAAGAGCTAGGGGCCTTGCCCAAATTCAAGCCGCAATAGCTCTTGAAAAAAAAATGCCAAATACAGGTGCATCTTTGATCATTCGGAGCCCTCCCATCTACAAAAAACTCATCAAGGGGCTCCTTTGCTTCAAGGTTAACTACTGCACAAACACCCGAGTACGCTCACTTCACGCCGCTCTATGCATCTGTCTAACATGTGACATGAGTTTGGTGAGCTATCATTGCTGGTTGGTGCTCACATGAGGGATCCCGGCAAAAAAACAATGCAGGCCCCCTGGCAGGTTCCGATAAATTAAAGCAGGAGTCTCCACTGAAGCACAGCGTTGCAAAAACGTCCCCCCTTCAGCAGCTAGTTGTCACGGTACCAGAGCTTGAGCTCTCATAATGCATCATAATGACGAATTGGGGTCAGGGTTCACATGGTATTGTGCCGAAGGATCCGAAGAATCTGGGCGCAGAGCGTCGTATGCTTCTAGTTCCGAAACTGAGGCTTTCTACACTTCTGGGCGTCGCGCCGGCATGTGCTGCCTCATGAACTTCCTTACTTGCGTGACTTTGGGGCTTGAACATTTCCCTAATCCTGGGCAATGGGTAAAGGGTGAACAGCTTTGGATGCCTTGAGTTTGCGGTCTTGAGAGCTTAAAGCCCAGGTTCCCAACGTCAGCCTCAAGCTCGCAACAAAGTCCAAGGGAAGAGAAAAGATTGCCAGCTTCAGCCGAACTTCAAGCCAACTGCGAGGCGGAATTGGCCTTCCTTCAACGGGTCCTGGCTGGGAGGCCAAGAAGTTTGCAAGTCCGAATTTTAACGCTGGGGCCTGGGGCTCCGTAAGCATACTCCACTTCTTCGGTGATGGAGGTGCTGGTCCTGCCGCGCCTGTATTGACTGTTACTAAGAACGACAAACCACGGTTTCCTGCCTACACAGTGTGTGCAACTGAACGTATGGCCTGCTTCTGTACCGCTGATGCTGCTGCTCATCTGCTCCAGCCATTCCAGCTAATGCTTCTACTCTTGCTGATGCAGCTGCCAATAGGTTGTTTGCCATGACAACCCCCACTACTATTACGACTTCTCCTGCCGTAGCCTCCAAAAAGCTTGCAATACAAAATCCTCAGGAAAAGTCGGTGTAATCAAGTGGCGCAGGCTTACTTGACGAATTCCTGAGGAAACATAGTGGCCTCAAACTGGTGAAAACTTACGAAACAACATCCTTAAAGAAAAGTACGGGATTCAATTTGCAAAAACTTACAAGACAAAATCCTCAGGAGAATGAGCTAATTGGTTTAGAGATCTCACACGTTGGACTACTGGCTGCGTGGTTGCAACGGACCCCGCGTCTAGCAGCACGACTGCGATCTCAAGCTATCTCAAAATGGATACATTTCTTACACACTCCATCCAAACTGATAGCCGCAATGCCCAACCTCAAGTCTGGAATGTGCCCTAGAAAAGCACATGCACGTGCTCTCGAGTCCTGATCCGAAACATGCAGCTCGTCCTTCGTCACGAGTGGCAGGGACATTTGACTACGTACAGCTCCTTTTGAGGGAACGGTTGTCCAGGCTAGCAGCTGAAGATTGAGGTCGCCGGAGGTTCCGGGCCCTGGCACTCTCAGTTTCTTATGGCCTTCGACCTCAGGACTCCAGATTTTTCTGGGTTCCTCAGTTGCCAGCACCCTTGGCGAGGCGTAATCTGCCACATGCCATCTGCCACATTTGCAACACAAAAATTGGCAGTACACCTTGCAAAAACAATTGGGTACTGGAAGGGCTCGGGAGTCATCTTGCATTAGAGCACTGCGTACATGGTTCTCGCCTGCCGCACCACGAGGGCGTCGCCCGGCGCTAGCGGAAACTTCCGGGTCTTCAGCACCATGCCTCAGCACTAGGATTAGGACTCAATGCTGCCCTGATTGAACTTGACCGTTAGAATCAAAAGAAGCTTATGCTGTTCTGGGGTTGAAAGTGATTTACATGCGGCTTACCTCAACACACGCTCAGAAGCAACATAGCCGACGCATACCGATCAAGATATGCTTCGCGATAAGTTAACGACTCACACATAACCATGAAATTACAAAACCCTGAAGTCGAAGTTACAAGCGCTGCTCTTGCCTTTGGCGTCCTACCACAGGCGGTATGCAGTGCCCTACTTTTCTTGCAAGCACCAGTCCTAAACCAATACACCAGGTTCACAAGGAAGCCATGCAAATCTACAAGCTTGGCTGCTCGAGTGTTCATACTATTTGGGCCATGCATGGCACTGACTGTGCTTCGCGTGGCAGTGCCCAAGTGGCTTGTGGGCATCAGCGAAAAATTTCCAAGCCAGCCTGCGCGGAATCTCTTGGCGCGGGCTCCGGCTAAAGGCTCGAGGTTCATGCTTGAGAGATAAGGCGACAGGGCTTAGTCCAGCAAATCCAAACCCAGACTTATGAGTCTGCAGGTGGTTGCTCGGCACAAGATGATACAAGTTCAAACATTACTTGACATGGCAGACTCCAACATTTACATTTGCTTGTGCCTCCACTACTCCCGGCAGTAGGGGCGACCTTGTATGGATCTTTCCCGGACAACCGCTCAGCATGTCTCGAAAAATCATGTTTTTTCGTCCTCACTCCTGCGTTTACTGCAAAAGTTGGCAGTTGGGGCGTAAACTTTCCTGGCCGGGTGGAGCATTCGCAGTGGTCTTTTAGCGCGCCAGCTGGCTCGACCCAAAAAAGGCGCCCTGCGGAAGCCAAGGCCCTTGCATGGCGTGTTAAGCATCCACGTGCTGCAGAACAACTAACACTGTACAAAATGAGGATCAGCTACGTACACGCAGTCCGAAATGAGGTATATTTCATACCCGTGACTCTTACAGCGTAGTAACCGTCAAATGTAAAATCTCTTATGGAAACACAATCAAGGATTTGGTGCCTGCTTTTCATCAGCTTGCGGTTCCGAGGGTGTCATGGGTGATGTTTCTCTGTTGATTCGAATTCAACGCTTCAACCAGTGTGGTGCTCTCAATGACCGTCGTTCATGGATCTGCAATCAAAACATGTGTGTCGATCCATCGGACATCACGTTCATCGAGATACAGTAGCAGGGATCACCGTGCGATTCATCTTCTCTGACATTTTTCTCTTTCGAGAGGCTCTCTAAGAGCTGCAATTTCAATTGACATTTTTTATCCCCATGCTTGGTCGTCGAAGTGTAAGCTTGCTGAGCCTTGTAGGAACAATTTCACCATAACACCCAAACGGTGTTTCCAACTTGGCACGCCTTTGAAGTCCAGTCCAGCGCGGTAACCTACCAAATCTCCTGCCGCATTCTTTCCGGGCACTGGTCCGGAGTTTCTGAGTAAAGCTCGTTGGGCTCGAAAGGAACTGTCTTCGTGAACGAAGGTTTTCTTCGCCGAATGGCGGAATTCTACGTTGCGCCCGAAATGCAGACACAGGATCCACATAGATGGGGTGAGCATTCCAAGTCTACCCAGCTCCTCTTCGTCCAGGAGATGCGTTATCCCTCTGGGTGGGCTTTCCTAAAGCCCACTGAGATGGTGAATGACCTCCATAGCACGCGAGCTCATTCTTCATGACTTGGCATTCAACCATAGCCGCTTTCCACCGGCTCCCTACCTATAAGGCTGCGCTGCTTACACACCCTATACGGTACGCACGTTTGATAATTCCACCATGTCTTTCACAGCGTCCTATACGTTCAGGCTTTCAAGGCTTGCTTGCCTAATGACCACACCGTGGTGGTTCATTCCGGTGGCCAAAAATCCAATGTTGTGCAAACTCCGATCTGTTGCAATGGCTTCCGGCCATCCAGCCCAGGATACCCAGTGTCTCATGAACATCTCTAGACAGTATACCGCCGACGGCTGTGCTTCTCCAACCTTTACGAGTGCCATGACTTGGTAGCATGTTCCACAATCAACCATGTTGAGAAACTGATATTTGTTTTTGTTGGAGTCCTGCACTTCCAAACCCTCAACGGCAACTTCATTGTTGAAAGCATAGGGCGCAACTTCCTTTGGTTTGTGAGACATCATGCTGTGAAATTGCCTAATAACAGCCCTCACTTTTCTGGGAATCTTGTTCCACTTCCAGGTTCTTGAAGCGCCGCTTCCCTGGCCTCAACAGGGACGCAAGCTCAACAGAACAATTCTTCTTTGAAGACCTTCATCCATAACACGAATCACAAGGTTACGGCGCCCATACGGACCCGCGGGTTTAAACACATTCTGAGGTATGCAAGATGATGCCAACGCGTGCGAGACGATCGTAGAATGCGCATCAGTGTAAACAGTGTTCTAAAACCATGAGCCCGACACGATGTAAAGCGACACACCTCCGAAGTCTAGCTTTGCGCCTTCTAGCACAATTTCGCGCGCGTTTCCAAAGCAGGTGCCTCCACCGAAAGCGGCGTTTTTCGGTTCTAAACGCACATCGGTATAAACTCACTCACTCAAAGCCTTATGTTCAGTGACACATTGGGCATGAATGGTACCAGCTGTCAGGCACCAAAACAAAAAAATCGAAACCTTTTTTTTTTTCCTCCAGAAGATGGGAGCGACCACAGTACATCCAACGCAGCACGGCACCCAGCTTCCAGAGCAACCCTATACACATCAGCGTTCCAACATTTCCGCGGGCGACCACGATTTCGTTGGCCCCGGAGCTCCTTCACATTGTTGGATCCTTCTTCAAACTGGAAGCTGGCGGCTGCAAATTACAGGCAGGTAGATCTGCATCATTAAACTTCCGTTGCGACTGTGAGCTAAACACACAGATACAAGTACAGAACCATGCGGCCGGCAACCATCACGACATGGACCCGTAGGGTCAGGCTTCAAATTTGCAAGCTTGTTTTTTGAGGTCTTTTTCTTTAGCTGCAAAACCCATTCCCTAACAGGTTCCACATATTATTGGCTTTCCAAAAATGGAAGAAGTCGATTCCTTCTTTCCTGCATATATTTGTGGGAAAACATAGTGCTTGTGACACCACGCCAAGAATGCTTTCAACATTGCACTGGAGTTCTTCTCCATCTTCTCCTCGGTTTCTTTGAAGCTTGTGACTTTGATGCCAATGATGAAGATCTTGATAGTGTGCTGGGATACCTGAAGGGGCTGATCAGGCTTTTACATTAAAGAAGGACATATCAGGAGGTTGTGAATGACTACCCCGTAATTTTCTGTTTGGGTTGAAGCATCCTTCCGGATTACCTGTGCCATGTGTGGTTATTTGGGAGTGTCCGTCTTTCCGGCACGCCTTTTGCCACATGCCAAGTGTCCTTTCTTGCCACATGCTTTGCATGTTGACTTTAACTTGATCTCCTTCAACTTCGCTCCTCTGTCCTTAATGGACAGTCCACTGGGTCTAGCTTTGTAAGCACGAGCTACCTGACCCACCATCCACGAGAGAACAAGCCAGCAAGGCAGCGGCATCCTCTGCTGGGATCATCCCCTGCTCACCCTCCCACATGGGCTCTCCTTGATTCTCATCATAGGGGTCTTCAGAGGGATTGAAGACAAGTAAGCTGCTTCCTCAGTAGAAAGGTGGCTTCGGTTGTTGCTAAAGTATGTTTCCTTTTCCTTTCCTCTGATTGCAGTCGTGCGAAGCACTGCATGCTTCCGCCGTCGTCTTCAAGGTATGCCAAATATGCACTTTGGAATGCGGTGCAATCAGAGCCTTCTCTATAGCTTCCGGATCATCAATCTCTCTTTCTTGTCCAATCCACTGTTGTCCATGAAGAAATCCGCAAAAATGTCGTCGGATAATTGTATCTGTATCTTATCATGAAGCTGCTTGAGCTCGTGATACCATCGTCGTCTTCTCCCGACGTACCATGTCATGCTTCCACCAGGCTGTCTCGATAGCGCACCGCCAACGGTTGCTCCTATCCTCAGCATCTGCGAGTACAAGTCCTTCCAAGATCCCGTGCAATGATATGTGCGTCCAAGCGCGCAAGCTTCAGAGGGTTTTTTGCTTCCATGGTGTATCATTCCTGTGTCTTGGTGGCATGGTACCTCGCTATTACCCGGAATTACCATTCATAGTAGCCCGTGACCAAACCATTGTAAACGATAAGTCCGGCTTTGGTAAGCAGTGTTTGACTTGGGGTTGTAACGCAATCCCCCTCCAGCTGCCATGGTTCCAAAGCAGCGTGCGAACCGCATTTCTGGCAGTCTCAAGTGAAACGAACGAAAGAGCACGAGCCCTGAGAACAAGGCACCGGTTCCTCTACCAGCGTGAGAACCGGTCGTTTAGAGTGCCGGCTGGCTTCATCCAAACACGGCGCCCCGGGTAACCCAAGGTCCTACATGGTGTGGTAAACATCCATGTGCTGCAAAACAAACACTGTACAGAATGAGGAGGCAACGTACACGCAGTCCAAATCGAGGTTTATAGTATATTTCACAAAGGCTATCTGTGCATTTGGAAGGCTTGCTCAAATCCTTGCATCTCCGAGCTTGGAGCAATGAGCACCTGCATGGCGTGTTGGTCTAGGCCTGGAGGCTTGACCCAAAGATACCCATGGCCTGCCACAGAAATCAGGCCACGAAAGACTGAGCCAGGGAGTGTTCGCTGGGCTCGGACTGCCAGAGACATGGTCTTCCTCAGCTTCGACAAGGCCCGTTGACGCTTTCAATCTTCTTGCAGGTTGCTCGTCTGTAACGCCACTCCTGTGCTGATCTTTGTCAAATATATTTGCAGCAGCTGTCCCCACAAACAGGGGCCCGAATTTCTGCCTTGTTTGGGGAAAGACTTTGCGGGCACAAACTCTCTACTGTGGCTATGGCGGGCCGCTGGACAAGCAGGCGATGCATGTGGCAATAGTCGACACAAACCTATGAAACGCTCTAAGCCCTGCTCTGCACAGGGGAGTCTTTGCAGGGGACCTCTCCATCCTCTCCTAAATCGGCCCAGGGTCTTGGCAAACAGTTCTACAACCCCTGACAAGGCCAGCCACAAAGATGGGCGGGCCCAAAGCAAGGTTTCAGTAATCACGCACTTTGGCCAATCAACAACCTGAACCCCCCCAACTTATCAAAGCAGCTTGGACTTGATAAGGCATGGCATAGAAGCTGGCTATCCTGCTTAACCCAACAGCTGAAGCACTGGACTTTGAGGTCTGTAACTGCCTGACCCCAGGTTAGCAAACTACACCTTATGGATGATTAGGATATAGGAAAGATGGAAATACGTGAGGGAGAGGCGAAGAGGATCCAAGAAGCTCAGGGACATCGCTCGAGCTCCATACAGGAACAACATGCAGAATAAGATCACAAAGCTTAGCCCAGCAGCTGCAGATACCATGTGGAGAACACACTCAGGATCATGCCGAGCTCCCTTGCAGCCTGGAATTTTGGAACTTCCGGTCGCTGTGCATCTTGCAAGTATTCCACGATGTTTGAGGGGGGGAGACAGGGTAGTGCTCTCAGCATCTTTCAGTCCTCACCTGAAGCCAGCTCTCTTTCGACCTCAAGCTAGGCACCCAGCCTGTTCAACGCATGATCCGTCCATGAACCTGCTTCTAACTAAGAATAGACTTAACCCTCTGTCAAGGTTTGCTCTTCCGGGGCTTGTAGCCATCGCACCTTGCTGGACAACTCGAAGAGCACCGGCCAGAGCCTGGCGCAACCAGGCACATGGAGCCGATGTGCGGGGCAAAAGCGCATCGGCTGTGTGGGGGCTTCTCAGAGGAGCAGTATTCGGCAGTCTCGGATGGCTTGGGGCAGGGGATTTGAGAAGACTCTATAAGACTCTCTTTAACATGCCGCCCTCGGATTTCAGTCCAGAAAGCTTGGACACATCATCGGAACTCAGTTTTGGTGACCAATGACAAGCTTCACACTGGTAAGCTGCCCAAACGATCCCAAGCGCTCCTCTCCATCACCTCATAATATGAGCACTGTTTTTTTTACTCTTCTTATGCTAGCAACGAAAGCCTCTTCATACTACGCGAAATCACTGATGCGCCTTGCGACCTGGTCGGGAAACTACTGATCCACATTCAGGAACAGGATCACTTGAACCCCCCTGCACATATCATGCTGCCAGCTCAGTCTGGCAAGTCATGCCACCAATGCGAGGCAAAATCAAAGACCCATCCCCAAAAAATTGGTCATCGTGTGCAAAGCGCTTGACGGTTGGGGATCCTACAGGTCCTTAACCGCTTTCCCTTGTAGCCTGCCTGTAGCTAATAACATCCAAGGAAAAGAAGATGCAGCTGGGAGTGCGCACGAGATCCGGTAATGAGGTATGTAGGCAATGGCAGTATGTCCATGGCCCTTGCTGGCTCAGGCCTTAGGGGCTCCCAGAAGAGGAGTCCTGGCCCGGCATTCCTCGCTTCCTGCACTCAGTGGACTACTGGCACGCAGGAGGTCAGCACTTCCGAGCTAAAACTGGCTGTCCATGAACCATTATGAGGAGTGCAGCCACCCAGCAGCAAGACCTTGATGCCTTGCACGTGGCAGGGCCAGCCGTCTTCTGAGTCCAGGAGCGTCTGGAAGTGCGTTTAGGTTAGATGCTATATGGGGACCTACTGGAGTTATGCAGAGCCTTTCAACCACAAGTTCCTGCTGACCTTAATTAATGTACGGTACTTGTTTGTTGTTTGGGCTACTGGTCAATGGAAAATGTGTTATCATTTTCCAATTTTCAACGTGTGTGTTGACGTGTTCGTTTTTGGTGAGTGTGTTCTCGTTTTCCAAGCTAAAGCC
Source organism: Symbiodinium pilosum (assembly GCA_905231905.1). NCBI lineage: Eukaryota > Dinophyceae > Suessiales > Symbiodiniaceae > Symbiodinium > Symbiodinium pilosum. The sequence goes on from CAJNIZ010001692.1 coordinate 101,457, forward strand.
CTCTGTCACGAATCCACTGCCAATCCTTTAAACTCCTAGGAACGATATAGAGCTGCGCATCAATTAAAGCTAGCAGTCGGCTTCGAACGGCGCAGCCCTGCAAAGGGTCAAGTGAGCCTGCCTGTTTGCAGATCCTGGCACCTCACCTGTGCAGCTCCAAACGAGAAACGTACGTGCATAACCTAAAAGCTCCCAACCCCCAAACGCTGACTCTACCGGCTTGGTCTGAGGGAGTGTTAGCGACAACCTCCACAACATCAATCCTCCTCATCCAAAACGTCCTTTGCTCAAGTGAACTGCAAAACCTTGCAATGAAGCAGCATTGCTCCTTGAAGCGTATAATGGAGCATACGCGGCGCCTCTCGTTGCAATGAGTACACAAGTACGAATGAACATTCCAGGCAGGACCTACGGAGCAAAGAATTCCCACTCTGCAGGTTGCAGGTTGAGAGCGGACTGCGGGGCTTCGAGTCCGTTAAGCCTTGTCTCTGTGGGTTGTCATTACCCGGAACCTTCAATAGATCTTACAGACTTCTTCCAGTGCAACCAGCTGGTTGCACCTAAATCAGTGCTATATCATCTCTGGACCTTGCCCCAAGCCTTGCTAGATGCTGAGCCGAAAGGACATTAAGGGCTTTCTACGTTCAGGGATCTGATGAGGGATCTTAAAAGTCAGGGATCCTGCTCCAGGAGTCTTAGTCATGCATCTTCGGGCCCCCATTTACTTTGAGACAGGGGCTAAGGTTGTTGCGTATTGAAGGCTCTCGTGGTCACAGACGAAAATCTGCGCAAAGCATAATCCATGCCAGCTGCACCCCACCAGCTTGTACAAGTCTGGGTTATCCTCCTGGGTGGGACATACTTTCTTGCCAGATATATGCAGACCTGAAGTTCCAGCTTTTGCAAGGTTTGACTCCAGGTATGGATACTTGGTACGTAGAGAAGCCTGAGGACAAGCTGCAGAAAGGGCGATCTCCTCCATGCTGAACCCTGAAAGCTTTCTTCATGCAGTGCTCAAAACCACTGCTGCAGAGCGGAGCCCGTCATAGCAGCTCTTAACATAACAAGACTGGGAAGACTGCCTTAAGCACGAGCCCAAAACAACTCCTACAGACTCCTGCACTTGCTTTCCCGCAGGCGCAAGAGTGCCACGCCGCAATACTGAACAGCAGTCTGAACCACGATTATGCAATGACTCCAGTCTTTCACGCCCAGTGTGTTGTATTCATCACAACATTGCGGAGACACCACTAAAGACAAGGACAGCAAAACACAGCAAGCACAGCACACCAGGATCCCTCTGCGCGCTCCTTCGTGAATATGTCGAAGCTATGTGCCATATCGCAGTGGTCCAAGAGCAGCCAGAGATTGAAGCCTGGGTGAGTTCAACATCCCAAACATCACAATTCATCTCGGGGATGAGGAGTCGGCGATTGCTGCATTAAGATTGCCCTGCCGTCCTTGTACGATTTATGTCGTGGCAGGCTATCAAATGTAAGAACATTGAAGCAACAGGCCTAAAGGGGAAAGCTTCGCCTGCTTGCTGCTTGCGCCGCCCACGGCTCATGGCCTCTTGAAACGAACATGAGCAAGGTTTTATCGTAGGCAAAGAGGTTCTGTCGTATGGCTTTGCTGGCAAGGGCTGGAAGGCTGGAAGCCCCATTACAAGCGGCCCTGTTACAAGGGCAGTGCCTCATGAGCAATGCGTGTCACAACTCACCCTCGAATAGTCTTTGATTTCACCTAGTCGCTCCTCCCCAAGTGTGAAGGTACGCCTTCGAAGAGCAAGCGGTCCATAGCTCGCCCGTTCCCTTCTTGCCCTACGCAAACTTAGGACATCTTAGGACCAGCCACAGACGCCGCGTGATCCAGGTGTCTCTTATTTGCCCTTCCCAGAATACAAGAGAGATAACCCGCTCCGAGTACAACATTGGAAGAGAAAAGGCAAGCCACCGTCGTTGGCCCCAGTGAGCCAGAAATCCTTACAGCAGGAGACGAATCAGGCAGGCTTAGCAGTATCTTAAGTTGCTAGTTCGTTTATAGGCAGTAGGAGTAGGGTTCCAGTGTCTCAGTTTCCCAAACGCAAAGGCGAAGCACCAATAAGTTGTGCTGACAGAATGAGAGATGGCTGGAATAGAAACAAGCTTGAATGGTAGCAGCTTTGTTTGCTTCCCACCACTTCCCACGCAGAGTCAAGGCTTTGCGAAGAAAAGCTTTCAGCGGGCTTACGATTCTATAGCTTGTCTGGGAGCTGAAGCTTTCAGGTAATCCTAGCAACAAACCCTGGCCCATGACGGAGAATCGCACTGATTCTCATCAATTGCAAGTTGTCCAGGCTTGTGGGGTAAAACAAGAGAGAGAGAGAGAGAGAGAGAAAAAGAAAAAGAGAGAGAGAGGGAGAGCGAGCGAGGAGCAAGAGAGAGAGCGAGATACAGGGAAGGAGGCAGGGAGGGGGAGGAAAATCAGGTCGCAAAGAACAAGCGGCTTGCAGAACTTGAATTTCACCAGTCGGGCCCCATGCCAGGAACCTTTAGCTGAAACCGCACAGAAGCTTCCTGAGCAGAACAACGAAACATCACAGCTCAGGATGGCTGAGCTTCCCCATCCATGTGGATCCGCTCGGCTGCCACCGAGTCCGGAGCGCGCCAGGACCAGAAATCCTGCGGGCTTTAAGTCGCGCAGCTTTTGCCCGGATTTCCTTTGAATGTCTAATAATCTCACCTCAGTTTCTGCCGTAACCTGAAGTTTCAGCATGGGAAGATGACAGCAACCACCATTCTTTTTGGAACTACACTCTGGAAACGATTCCAACAAAGACAACATCTGTGGGTCACTTCCGCTCGCACAACCACCATTACAGGCAAACGCGAGTAGTTCTGCACTCCATGGAAAGCATGAGTTGGAAAAGCAACAACCCAATAAGCATAAGCTGCAGCACATCCAGCCTGCACCGCTACATAGCCCGGCCCGAAGACGGCCTCCACACGTTCCTGGGTTGTTGAAAACTTGCGACAGTAATGATTTGTGAAGAGCTTGCGGTGTTGAAGTGCATACTGGCAGCTGAAATCATCTGGACCCTCCTGCAACGCCATGTCGCGCCAACCAAACGAAGGTTTCTGATGTTGAGCCCGAAGCCCCAAACCCTGAATCCACGATCTATTTCCGTTTCGCTGCGTTGCTGCTTCAGATCCCCTGCCAGCTGAGAATCTGACACTGTTACTGACTTTTGACAGGACTTGGGAGATTCACAGCCAACTTGGCGCAGCACGTGAAACCAGAATCCAAAGCCTTTCAATCCCCGCCGGAGTTCCACAGCGAGTTGTGGCTTGGTCTGGCGAGGCATGGGGTATAGACACAGACTCAATTCCGGCGTGAGCCAGCACAATTTGCAGCAGCCGAAACAACAATGACTGCACTTTCGCCATCCTATAACGAGCCTCCGTGAAGACGCACTATACGCACCCAACAAGGAACATTCTCATCTGGACTTAATCCCATTCGCGAGACGCTTGCTCAAGCTACCACAGTCAAGAACAGACGAACGCCTCCCTCCTCCAAGAGACCCAGAATCTCCGAAAACAACAAGTCATGATGAAGCTCCATCCATCAAATCCGAAACCGGAGCTGCTGGGCCCACTGGGCTTTGCAAATCAGTCTCGTAGATCTTGTCCAAGATCTTCGCAAGTTTCTCGTCTTGTGGCTTGCCGTGAATATGCTTGAGCCTTGGCCACTGCGAGGTTTGCCAAGCGCATTTTCGACTGTTTATCGTTCAAATGAACAGGTAGTTGCCTGTGACTTCCCCGCCTTCCCAGTTCTAGGGCCGGCTCTCTCACATGGAAAACTGGCAAAAGCTACATGTCAAAAGATCTCTCTCATTGTTCGCCCATGTCAGCTTGAAATGCCCTTCTGTCCTCTCATGTGGGTTCAAGGGGCCGCCACAAATGCACGCAAAGAAAGTTCAATGCACTCACGGGTGAGGCGTCACCAACAGCTGATACAATCCGATGTCCGAAGTAGAAGTTGAAGTTGCTGCCGGAGTTTCCTGATTTCGACGTATTGGAAAAGTGACCGTCCCCTGCGCTGCACAGGAAACAAGTCCGTTGGGCCCGGCATGGCCCCGGCTATGGGCTGTCCTGAACACATTTTCCGAAGATTTCTGTCCCGTAGGGCCTTCCAAAAACACAAGTGAGCTTACTTCGCGCAGACATGGCAAGAGGGTAACCTGGCCAAAACTGCAAGGAGAAAAGGTAGAGCATGCTTCAATGCTCCAGGTTCCCCTATTCTGATCCGAGGCAAGCCTCGGATTCAGATGTGTGTTCTGGCCATCTCCCATAGCTCCCATTGAGCCAGCTGTGTGTTCTTTGTTGCAAGAGAGCAGGCAAAAAAAAAACAAGCTTGTCCTGAATTGGAATTGTTTCGTACATGGTTTGCGCGTATGCGTGCGTGTTTAGTCGACCACCTCCCCATGCTCCGTCTCTGACCGGGGGGGGGGGTGCACATGCAGGCTCCTACTGGGTGGCATGGCACTCTGTGTAAACAACTCGCTGAAAATGGGGTGGTCCTTTCAAGTTGCTGAAGCTACCTAATCAATGGTAGCATACTGCACAAACCCCAACTCGAAGATCCAGAACTTTATCTGCACTAGACCCACTAACAAGGAACCAAGCTCTTGCACGGACAGCATTTGGTTCCTCGCTTTGGCGGCTTTTAAGAGAAGGTCTTAAGCCTGGCAGCAAGGTAAAGTACTCCAGCCGCCTCGGAGGCGCAGCGCAGCCATTGGCCTTTGCCTGCTTGCCCAAACTTGTTGTTCTGCGCATGTAAGATGAGGGTTGTGGCCTGGGGATTACCGCTGGCTGCTACTTGTAGCGACCGAACGCAGCAGATTGATGGCATTGATGGTGTTTACGCGCTCTCGATCGGTGGTGCAGCCTGGCTTTCGCGTTTCAGCCACTCGTCCTCTGCCAGCTCCTGCAGCTTTAAGTGCTCAGGCTTTGGTTTCTTCCATTGCATGATGAACTCGCTCTCTTATTCAAGATGAAGAGACACGTCATGGTACAGGCCAGCTCTCATTCTCATCTCCGTATAGCCTGTGTTCAACAGACGGCACATTCTGAACAAAACGCACCAAACCTTCAAATTGGATCAAGATTTGATACGCAAGCCCAGAAGCCTGACGTAGAAGCAAGCCAAATGCCTTGCAGAGATCACCATGACACCCTCATCCCATTACTGAAGTAGAAGCTCCGCATCGCACTCACGAACACCGTTAAACTGGGTTCGGGGGGTTGGGACGTGCTGCTCAGATTCACTCTTTGTGCAAGTGCGCGCTTCTACTACTTGTATTGCTCGTGCAAGGATCTGCCGCTTAAATTTGTGCGGCTTACGACAAGGTCCTATGAGCAATATTGTTTTCTTTGGGCAGGTGTCTTATGGTGCAGCTGATGTTTAGGTTTACAGCTTCCTGCTTGGGCGATGCATTGGTGCGCGCTTTAGCAATTTTGGTTCTTTCGCCTGTCCAAATCATTTTACTCAGCCGCGAATCCCCACTATCTTCGAAGGACTCCAGCAACCGCTGCAACCAAAGCTTCGGCAGCCTGCCGTTCGTTTGTCATTTCGTGCTGCGTATGCGCAAAGAGTTTCATCTTGGACAATTCTGCAAGCAATAAGATGCTGCAAATGCCATGTCTTTACATGGCTTGAACGTAATTCCCCGCCCTCACCGCCACCCACCATGACTATCTTCTGATGGGAAACAGCGTGGTAAGACGAGGATATTAACGTTCATACCACTAATTACAAAACTTAACTTAATACCCGTACTAGTATCAGGACTCGTACTGCATTGTCGTAGTATTGTACTGGCCTTGGTAAAGTATTCCCAGTAGTAAACGTATTCGAAATAGCAGTGGTACGAGTACTAATACTGGTAGTGTCATTCATACTAGCATTGGTATGAATTGGTATCGGAATCCCCTCTAAGTTTGGTAGTGCAACTTCGGATAAGAATTAATACTAGCACCCGCATTGCTAGTAGTTCTGGCATTCTGCTTAATTTTCCTAGTTTTGGTTTCGGATGAATTTTGGTAATCCTTCCTATTGTAAACCTACTTGCGCTAGGATACATTCGGGCTAGTCGTGGTGCTAGTACTACTACTTGCACTGGAAACATCAACAAACATTCCTGAAACCATCATTTAACAATGTTCGTTGTACGATGTTCAGCTTTATACTCAGTATTGAGTCTAGTTTCAGGTTTCAAAATGCTAGCTGCTAGCTAGTTTGGGTATTTGAGCTGGTACCAGTATCTGGACACTAAAATTCAGGATGAGGAAAATAAAGTGCATTACAGGAAATCTGTGATCTTTTCGGACAATAGCCCAAAAAACATGCTCGGGCCGAGAAGCTGAGCAGGGAGAGGCTTCCGATTGTTGGAGGCCCGGCCAGACGTTTGGAAACGAAGCCACCCCCCAGGACAGGGTCAAGTATTTTTCCAGAATGTGGTTTAGGCTGTTGATCTCCAGCCCCCAAAAAAACAGTTGAAGAACTAAATCCTTTCGAAAATTTGATTTTGCGCCGCCCCCCCTCCCCCCCCCTCACCCGCCCCCACGCGCCCCGCTACAGCAGGTTCCACATTATCATGCATGGCCCTCACCCAAAGGAAATCCTTTGACATGGAGGACAGCACGACATCCTTGTAGAGCTGCTTGAAGTGCGCTACATCTGCGTCAGAAAGGACGTTCTCGACAATGCGTGGGTATGAGTCGCACGGGCTGTCCTCAGTTGTCTACTTCAGAGGACCCTGGCGCATGCGCTCTGGAGAGGTCCCATCCTACACGAGGCCAGCGTTTGAGATATTTGCCTCTAGCCAAGGCGGGGAGCTTTCTCCGTGGGCCTGTAAAGACCTCTCTGGGCATGCAGCTCAAACTCTAGTCAATGAGCCGGAAAGTCCCAACACTACTTAACCCAGCACATTCCTATCTGCAGGCCCTCGCACTTGGAACGTGTGCCCTCAAAAGCTTCGTCTAGGAATTTCACCTACCTGTTGTGGCACTGCCTTAGGGACTTCGTCGTTTTTGGCACTGCCGAGTCAGGAGTTTAGGTATCAAACTGGTCCTGTACAGCCCAACAGCCGCGGTTCAAGTCCTAAACTTTCGAAAGACGATGCATCATGGCCTGACAACACAGCACATCAGATCTCCTACGCCGAGGCTACTACGGAGCAGTAGTGCTCTGGACTCCGACGGCCCTCAGAAGCTTTGGGATGTCATGCATAGCAAAGTCAAAGGCGGCAGGGCTGATGGACGGGACAACTCGGCTGGGGCACTGGGGTCGCTTTGAACACTTTTAGACAATCAAAGGTCTACGCAAACACAAAATCCAGGCTCGAAGTGGCGTGGACCGTGGGCGATTTTGCCTTGTCTTTGTCTCGATTTCCGAAGGTTTTAGGTGCGGGGATCCTTTTCCGCATAGGCCTAAAAGGCTCCCATTGCAGCTGTGGCTCGTAGGATGTTGCCATGCGTCACCGCTGAATCGAGGCTTTGACCAGACGCGACTAGAGATTCCCAGAAAAAGACGGTCCAGAATACCATATCTGAAGTGTTGTGAATGCCTGAACCCCCTGTCAATTGTTCTGCAAGTAGCCAGCAGCTTGCGGTGCAGCGTTTGCTGGGTGATGATCGGTTGCAGGTTCTAGGTTCTGGCTGTTCCAAAATGAATCTTCGCAGAGCCAAGCTCGATATCCCCTGCCAAGACAAACCAATCAGACAGAAAGCAGGGAGCTTTGATAAACAAGCTGGACATGTGCAGGCTTGGGTTCCACAGAAATTGTGCACGGAGACGGATCTTCCAAAAGATGGCTGGGCAAGATACTGCACGCTAGGTCCGAGCGCGAAAGCTCAAACTAGTCACCCGAGCCCTAGTCCTTATGATGTTCCTGCCGTCTCTTGATCGGAGTACTGCAAGAGCTGGCAGGGCAAACACCTTCAACCATATGTTTGCCGGTCGAATTGAGAACCCGCAACATGTTTGTGTCATGAACGCTCTCAGCGTGCTCCAATGGAAGGACCAATCAAGAAGAGCCAAAACCTTCAGTGACTTCTGTGCAGGTTTGCCATGTGTAGGATTTGCATGTTTCGATGCTTGGGTTTAATTAAGGCCAGCGATTTATTTCCATCAATCGTCGTAGTTAATTTGCTGGTCATACAGATTGAGAGTTTTAGGATTGAAAATGCACGTTGCCTTGGAGAAGCTTCGGCTGGCGGAATTGCGGCTGGAAGTAGCTTGCAGGAAACACCTCCAGGACTTGGGCTGTATTACTGCAGCTCGATCGCCGACAAGGTACAGTATCAACAACCACAAAACATGGCTGCTGCGACTTGATTTCAGGGGTTTAAATCAGCCGTGTGCGTGCGGGCTGCAGGTTGCATTAACTGATAGAATCTTCGCAGCTTCAGGTTGGTGATATGGTTCTGGGCTCCAGTGTGCAGGTCATCTGGCTCTTCTGGCTGAGTCCGTAGCCCCAAAATCGGCAACGGGCTGTGCGCCCCTCCCCCAGCATTGCTGAAGGGTCACGGGTTGACGGATTCGCGCGTGAGGCTTCACATCTCTGCTTCAAGTTGAGCCCTGAAGCCTGCACCCCTGCTGAGCAGGCCCTGGCTGCATAATCCGGCTGCAGAAAGCCAAATCCTACAAGTCAGAGGCTCCTTTACAAGATCAGGGGAAGTGGGCCGTGCCTGGGAATAGCAGCCGACGTGCAGCTCACGTTTTACGTTCTAAGACATCATGGGCAAAAAGCTGTTCATGGCTCCATCCGTAACCTCGCAAACCTGATTCTAAATTCAGACGAATCATGCTTGTCAAAGTTGCCGAAGCGCCAATCCTCAGGCCTCCACATTCCTACACAATGCGGGAGCCAAAGGCAGGGCGCCCAAAAAATCCTTCTCTGCTCGCCTCCTAGTCCTCCAACTGCTACAGCCACTGGAACAATGACATCTATTTCTACACTTGTATACCACCAATGCCAACAAAGCTATCAACTGGAAGCCGCGCTTGCCCGCCCATGCTGTAAGGCACTGTAAGGGCTCAGAGCATGTCGCAAAGCCCAAAAAACATGAGGCATTCACCCTACATTCCGAGCATCCTCATCCCTAGGTCCTTGCTGCTCTTTCATGAAGGCCCTGTACATTCGAAACAGCACCTGTCCTGACCCACGGCCCTCCCAACTCTTTGCTTCGCCCTTGTTACCTGATGCAGATTGTCTCTGGCTTTTTAGAATACACCAAGACGCCAAACCCCTCAATCTCAGTTCAATCAGACGTGCCAATCCCAGCTTGCGCATAGCAAGCAGCACAAGACTCCTGCGGGGCAACACCAGAAGGCCACCGACAAAGAGAGTCATTGTCAAATAATGGATCTGCAGATGCAGCTTCCATGAGCATGAAGGTTTGGAATTCCATGAAAACGGTTGCTTTTAAGAGTCGTGGTGCAGGACTGGGTCTACCCAAACCTCAGATGTGAATGAAGAGGGGGAAGCTGACCTCTTCGCTACCCCAACATGTGAAACGCTCACCAAACAGCAACCATACTAAGCGACATAATCCCTCACCCTACATTCCTCAATTCTTCGCTCACCTCAAACCTTCCCTTGGCTTAAAAAAAAAAGGACGGAGATTCAAGTGATTATCCACGCTGACGTCCACATCCCAGGGCCCAGGCCCACAAGACGTCACTACCTGGTATTCAAAACCTAACCCTATAAACTCTGTCCCTCAATTTTCTCCAAGCTGAAGGAAACCTGTCCTGAGACACGCCGTACTTGTGCAGCTGCTGCTGGAAGATCCGGACACCCTCCTGCTAGTATGCTAATCTTTCCAGCTGCAGAACTTCAACTTTCTGTCTCTGACTTCTGCTGCCTGACCATGCGTAAGCGCAATCTTTCAGAGTACTGGCCGAGCACAACCATACGCGTAGCATTTTTCTACTATAGGCCATGTTCAGTTCTATACAAAGAAGCTCTAGTACATGTTACTCCATCAGGTCGTGACAGCGAAGTCTCTCTGAGATTTTCTGAGATATTAGCCTGCTACGAACAAAACCAATGTCACCGTCGCTTGACCTGCCAGCATCTCGTTGTTTTGCTCCATAGGCTGCATCATGAGGAGGGGAAGACTAGACGGGGGGATGGTCCTGATAAAGAAATCGTTCAGGGATAATCCTTAGCATATCATGCATATCCTGGAAGTCACCCCTCCGAACAGCGTCTGGCTGCTGCTGCTGCCTTATGAAGGACACACGATGTGCTGGATTCATCACCTGCTGTCAGTCTGCAATCTGCGCAAGTAAGCCGGATCAGTGTGAGCATCAGCTCAGCTGTTCCTTGCAGAAAGTTGAAACCCCGAGCAGAAAAAACAAAGCCCCTCACAAAGTTCTTTCTCTGTTAGATCGCGGTTGGGACGGCGAAATGTTCAACAGGTGCGGTCCCAGGGCTTGGATGTCATCATCAGGCTTGACGAGTTTGAAGCTCACTGAAGCTCACGGTGATACTTTCCTAGCTCGCATCTAAGAAATCATATAGTCAAGTCAGTAGCCCCACCATGTAAGTGCGACCAAATAGAGGGATTATGCTGGTGCTGGTCCTCATACACCATGGCATCCAGCTCATCATGAAAACCGCCCAGAGGTGCGGTGTCCTGAGATTTTGGAGGGGGGCCTACACTTACTCAGCTCAAACCGGATGGTAGGAGCATTGTGTGAATAGGGACCCCTGCTGCCTGTAAATCTTCTGACTTGCGCGTGCGTGCGATTGCCGACCTCACTGCAACATGACATGCAAGCATTGTTCCATGTTGTAGTGGGGTCTTCCGTCTGGAGTGGAAGCGGGGCGTCCTGTCATTATTTGGCATCAAAGAATTTTATTCCGATTCATCAAAAAATATTAATCCGCGCATCAAGAAAAAACGTATTCAGCATCAAAGAAAATTACAGTCTCCGAAACTAATGCTACTGGCACCACTGGGCAGCATTCCGGAGATCAACAAAAAATCAATCTCTGGAACGCGGAAAATGACAGCGTCTGCTACTCTTGGAAAATATGAAATTGATGAAGAATGATGAAAAAGGATGAAACATGCCGAAAATGATGAAGAATCATGAGAAATGAAGAAAAATATGAAAAAAAGGAAAAATGATGAACATGATGAAACATGTTGAAAATGATGAAGAATCATGAAAAATGAAGAACAATGTGAAAATAATGAAAATGATGGACATGATGAACATGAAAATGATGAACATGATGAAAACGATGAAAATTATGAAAAGCGATGGAAATTTTAGTAAAAAATAATGATGAATGAAAATGATGGATATAATGAAAGATTGACAGATGATGAACAAATGATGAACAGTTTTCATCTTTTCATGATTTTTCATCAATTTCATTAATTTCGTCATGTTCATCACTCACTTGAATTACTGCCTTCTTTCTGTTGGCTGATTGGGATTTTGTCATCTTGGTTTTTGTCTTCTTGGCTTCTTGCCTTTATGGCTTCTTCCATTTTTGGGTTGCAAATTGGGGGGGGGGCTGCGCCACCCCCAACCCACCCCCCTCGCCTTTTTTAAATGCCATCCATACACAATTTTCTCATCATTTTTATTGTTTCCTAATGTTTCATAATGTTTCAACATAATTTTTCATAAATTTCGTTATCATGACTTCATTCGTTTTCATGATTTTCTATCATTTCGCATACTTATTCATCATTTGTCATCATTTTTCGTTTTCTTCAATATTTTTCATGATGTTTTATTATATTTGTTCATTGGTTTTCATCCCCTTCCGCGGCTTCCTTCCGCGATCGGTAGATTTTCGGGATCTTGCTTCCGCGGGTCTGGGCGCCCAAGTCAACCGCTCAGGCTCGAGCGTACGCTGTTTTCGGTTGACTTCGTTTGGTTGGTGAAAGCAAAGTTGAAACATCATTTCGGACTACGCCAGGATCATACAACGGGGTAAGAAGGGACAGTATAAGACAGCAAAGGAATATGGTCCTCATGGGCTGTTGGACTGTATGCATGTGTGGATAATGATTGCTTTGGGCTCTCCCTGTTCGCTAGCATCCTTTTACGTCCCACAGCGCGCTAGTACTAGGAAAGCCTGGGACATGTTGTTTTCGCGCGCTTGCGGGGTGTCTGGCATTTGGCAAAAGAACCGTGATTACGAAGGGGAGCTGGAGCTGGCTGGAGCTAGTGGAAGAGTCAGGAGATTCATCCAGGTCGTCTTTAAAGGCTGCCAGTTGCTGTTTTGCTTCAAGGAAAATTTGTGGCTTTGCTTTGCTTTGGCGTGTGAGGCTATTTCTGCTAGTAGTCCGCGAAGAAAGGATTTCGGCA
>CAJNIZ010001692.1:113883-131253 GCA_905231905.1 Symbiodinium pilosum
CTTCCGCGGACCTTCTGCGGACCTTCCGCGAATTTTCCGCGCCCGGATCAAGTTTTCGGATGACATCCAATAGTTTTCCCAGTACCATCAGTCAGGTACCTACAACAAGAAGCATCTAATTCGAATCACATGTCGTGGCTGTCTGGAAACATGAGCTTCCAGAAGCCTTCCGCGAAGAAACGCTTTTGCGGAGCTTCCGCGTCCTTCCGCGTGCACAGGAAAACCTTGTTTTCGGACGCGAATTGGAGACGATGGGGTCGCCCGAATTCATAACTGATCTAGCGTAAAAAACGCTGCTCATGTTTCGTACGCGCCATAATGTTACGATGCCAAGCTATTGCACGACACCCGCCGCATATCCTGCTCTTTGCTATGAATTCTGAATGATGTCTTGCCCAGGACAGTGCATTACAAAATCCAGCGTGCTTGACTAGAAAGGGGCACCAACCCCTGAAATTCACAACCTGTCCGAAGCCAGCTGGCGTTCGCAAACCAGGCATTGCGAAGTCCCAGATCGTTTTTGCCATCACTCATTTGTCAAGGCTCCCTCTCAAGGACTGTGTGCCCCATCACGCCAAGCAGCGGAAGTTACAAAGCAGAAAGCATCTTGCGCAAATTGCAAGGCAGAAAAGCTGCGCATCCATCGCGGAAGGCTTCAGGTTATTTGAATTAGAGAGGGTTGGATTGAGGTCCCAAGGAACTAAAGACTTGAGGGCCCGGAACCTGAGACGTCACTGCGACGCCTATTAACCGAAGAAGCCAAACTTCACAAGCATTGCACTTAGCCTCACCCGAGATGGAAAACCACAGAACTGGTGGAGATGGTGAAGCGCGGCATGACTGTGAGCTATTGTCATTTCCTTGTAAGAGCTGAAGCGCGCCCACAACTTCGATAGAAGCACACCGGAACCTTCCCGAGATCCAACTTTAGGATTAAAAGCTTCAGAGTAGAACTCGTCGATCCAAATGCAGAAAGCCCAAATCAGAAACGCAAAGAAGCGACAACTCACGATCCTCTGTTGGCAAGCGGCATAGAGATGACTTGATTGATTCTCATTCGGCCGTGTATCAACAAAGTCAGTCCTCGGTTAAGGCATGAAGCCCACTAAGGCTTCTAGAATGCAGGATGTGGCTAGGGCTACCATGCTAACTTTCCGTTGCAAGATGCTGCTGGACTGCCTTGGAATGGTAATTTGAGCATGACCATCAATGCCAAATGCAGAAAGTGTGAAGCTTGAGGCCCCGATCGGGAACGATGCCGAGAAAGTGATCCAAGCAGATCCAAACAGGCAAACAAAGTTTATCACTTTTCTCGACATGACTGAAGACCACCCTGCTGCTCTCCTTATCAACAGATTTGGGCCTCGGTCTTGTACTGAATCGAGGGCAGCACCTGCAAGCCCCCCTCCATGGCAGGTGATGATCCAGGGTTCAATGGTTCCATAGGGGTAGAGAAAATGAAGAAATGACTATGTTGGTATTTGCGCAGTAGCTGCAAGGCACTGCAAGGATACCTGATGGCAGCTGAGTTGCTTCAAGCATGGCCCGCCATACCTCGGCAGTTTGTGAGGACTTGAGGAATGAATAATCGAATCCCCAAGCTTCACTTGAAATCCCTCTAATCCTGGAACGGAGGTACGAACAAAGAGCTGCAAAAGATTCTAATCTTGGCCCAGCTGCATGGCATGGAACAAGCACACAGATAGGCTCCACTCCTCGACTCTGCTAGTGGATGCCCAAAGAAACGTTGAAACCTAAAGATTCGGTATGAACCGCCCAGCCACCCAGCAACGCTTCAAATGTTTTCGCCCCAGCCCCAAATCCCTGAAGCCTCATTCCTTTGGCGCTTCCGAACCTGACGATCTAGCCTGCCAGGCCGAGTAGAAGGCTATTCGACATGTCTTGCAGATATATGATGAAAGTGACAGTGAGATCAGGAAGAAGGCTAGCAGTTTTTTGTTTCGGCTCTACCCGTTTTGCTCAATGTGGGCTTGCAGGTCTTGACTTCAGCTTCCTAGCTTCAGTTTCACAGATACCCGAATCTAACCATGATCCGCATCTTCTTTTCACCCAGGGCTAACTTGGCCCAATTTACCAACACGGCCTGTGATGTTTCCCCATCTAGGGCTGCGTTCACTACACCGAAAAGGCACATCCTGCGAATCATCCTACAACCCTGGCCGTCGCAGCATGTCGCAGCGCCTCCGTCAGGCCCACGAACGAAAAGCCATTCCGCAGCCTCCTGCCGGTGCTGTGCAGGGGCTTAAGCATGTAGAGCATGTAGGATAGCAGTGCGCCGTTGTGTGAAGGAGGACGTTCAATCATGTCCAACCTCATCGGTCTGATCGAACTTGTTAGAGAAGGTCAAGAACTGTAAGGTCAGCTTAAGCCAGGCTCTGCACTATGGCTTGGGAATGATTGTGAGTATTGAAGGAAGTATAGCAGTAACAGAAAACAAGCCCAAATCAGAAGACATGAGTTACAAAAGCGATTAATTCATCAGGGCACCACGAAGGGAGCCAGGTTTGCTTTTCCGATTTGTTGTTTTATTTTCCGGATTTTTGTTTTAGTGCTTGGAAAGGCAGTTAGGGCGTGCTTTTCCCTTCGGTTTGGGGGAGATTCCGGTCTTTTTGCTCGTAGTTTTTGGTTCTGGTGCTTGGAAAGGTTGCTGCTCGGGCATGCTTTTCCGCGCAGAAGGTTTGAGGTCTAGACTTGCCGGTTTTAGGCGATCGGAATTGCGGGAACATAATGATTGGATGACACGCTGCCCGGGCGAACTTTTAGAACTTTTGAAAGCAAGTTCCTGCCAACGCGATGATGGGACGAGGCTCTCACGCGAGGTGCGATTGCCATCGAGGAGGGTCGGGTCTCTCTTGGCGTCAGCTTGCGCGGCTTTGAAAAAGCGGCGTGTGGGCGGCCCCCACCCATCTGCAAATAGAATGATTGGATGACATGCTGCCATCGTGAACTTTTGACAGATACTCTTACAGGCGACCTCATTCCAACATAATGATGGGACGTGTCTCTTTTGAAGTCAGCTTGGCCGGCTAAAAAACCGGGCTGGCGGGGGGCGCAACCCCCCACTTGCAAACATATAGGCGACCTCCTGCCAACACGGTGATGGGACGAGGCTCTTACGCAGGGTGTCCAATAAACTGCTGGGCTGGCTTGCAATCGAAAATGGTCGGGTCTCTTTCGACGTATGCTTCTTCGCACGGCTTCAAAAAAGCAGGGGGGGCCATTTGCAAACAAAATGATTGGGTGACATACTGCCCGGGTGAACATGTGGACTTTTGAAGACGACCTCCTGCCAACACGATGATGGGACGAGTCTCTTTTTAGGTCAGTTGGCGCGGCTTTAACAAGGCGGAGGGGCTGCAGCCGGTCCTTCTTTCCTTCTTTTCTATCTTTATCTTGTTCTTTCTTCCTTCCATTTCCTGTCTATGTTTCTCTATGTCTTTCTCTTGTTCCTTCCTTCCTTTAAATCGTTTTTTTCTGTCCTTGTGTGTTCTATCGTTACTTATTTTTTCTTCCGGTTTCCTGTATTTATTTCTTTGTTTGTGTCGTTCTTTCCTTCTGTATTTCGCTTGTCAGTTCCTGCCTTTTGTCCGTCTTTCCTTCCGTCCTTTGTTTCCGTCTTTCTTCTTCTGGTCTGTTGTCGGTTCTTTCATTTTTTTGTTTTTCCTCTTGTTCTTCCCTGTCTTTCCTTTCTTTCTTTAGTCTTGTCCTTCTTGTCTTTCTTTATCTGTCTTGTTGCGTCCCTTATCTAGTCTTTTTGTTTCTTCTTCTGCTTCGGGCTAAGCCCCCCCCGTTGCAGGAGAGCCGGGGTGCAACCCCGAGCCCACGCACATTCGTTCTATCCAGGTCGGCACCAGCGAGCCCAAGGACTGTAATGTGGAAGCCACCTCTCCCTTTCGTAATGACTTAAAATGACTTAATCAGCCTCCAATTGCAATCCCCTACCTCCAGCTGGCTGTGAAACCACATGCGAGCAAGCCTCCCAAGCCTGCTCTGGAGTGGGAACACATTCCTTTGAATACCAAACGATAAATTACGGTCCTCACCCCACTCCACAGGCACTGTACCAGGACACTCACTCAAACCTATCTGGAGCTTGTCACTCTGTTTCTTTCTTTCTTTCTTCTCTTTAATTGTCTATCTTGTTGTCTCGTCTCGTTATTACCTCTATTTCTTTCTTTCTTTCATTCTCTCTCTCTCTCTCTCTCTCTCTCTCTCTCGTTCTTCCTTGAATTCTTTCTTCTTTCATTATTCTTTATTCTTTCTGTCTTCGTCCCGAACCCAACCCGTCGAAACCAAAAAAATACGGAAATATATAACCAGAAACATACGGAAACCTAATGCCCTACCCGCCACGCCTACCGGCTTGGTTTCTCAGCCTGTCTCAGCAACTATTGCAATGTCACGCACTCTTGTTATGCATGTCAATGTGCTAAAGACTGCATTCGTTCAGCGTTTTTCCCAGGGCTGTGCTCCAACTCCAACATGGGCAATGCCTCATGCTTCAAGTGCAGCTACTGTTTGCACTTGCTCGAATATGTAAATGTAAGAAGGCGGGCTCTGGGCTTCACTGGCCCTACGAAAGCTGTAGGATTGACCGTCAAACAACTGCGGGTCGACCTGCAAAAGTCTCGACAACCAGGGACGGCTTAGGATGGGGTCGGTCAGTGCTACTTGGCTTAGCGAAAAGCCAATCACGAATCAGAGTCTCTCTAGGGAGCTCCCTGCAAGGACAGCCCTCCTCACGGCTTCTTCGGCCATCGCCAGCGTCCTGCCAAACTGACTCAGCTAGAAAGTCCCCAGGCCAGACTCATGGCAGGATTTTCCCGCCAATTGAGATAGTCACTTTTATAACTTATGACAAAGATCAGCAGCAGCATGGAGCGTATGAAGGACAAGACACAATTTCCAGCTCGGTGCTGCTGGTGACACCTGCCACCTCGCACCGGAGCAACGTAACTTCTGATACCCCTCGCTCCAACTGTGACTTGGGCTCTTTTCGCCCGTTTCCCTGAGGCGTGTAGAGGCGTTTGGACTGCAAGGATGATCATGGCCAACCTGAATCCGAAAAGGATTGTACAAGTAGCAGGCTTTGGGGCGCGTGTGATGCTGGACGCCATCATCATCTTGATCGGGTAGAAAAAGCGCAGCTGTCTAGGAATGCCTACTTCTGCGCGCCAAGCAAGACCAACACCAGGCAGATGAGGAGGGCCTCGGGCCTTTCGACCTAGTGCAGTTCATGCAGTTCAAGAGCTCAATGCACAACATCTTGAACATTTACGACTCTACACGGAGGTGTGTGGGCGATTAAGTGTCAAGACCCCTAAGTCCCTTAAAGGTGAGGTCAAAGCCCCACAGCGCTGTTGTAGATGTTTCATCATGCCAGCCGTCCTTGCCGGGATATCCTCCAGTTTAGGCAGCATGGTGGGCCCGTTTGGCGAGTTTGGGTCGCCAAGACCAACAAGCTGGTACACCGCGGTACCTGCAAGGTTTCGCACTCCACTCGCTTGGCTTGCATATAGCGGTTGTATAGCTTCAAACCTTAGGTCTCAAAATCTGGCTGGTTTTATCAATAGAACGGGTGTTCGCAATTCCGTTGTGCGGTGTTGGTTCAGCGACCTTCAAGCCTGTACAACGGTCCCACTGTGCTGGGCTGCTAGTAACATACACTGCGTCCTCAAGCTGTACACGTGAGTTTCAAGTTCATAGCCTACATAGGAAAAGTTTTGGACGCCATATCCGAACATTCAGCGGCAGCGGGATTACCACCCCCAACTTCTGCTTAGGATGGCTGCGTCGGTAAGCCTATCTGACATACCTCTTGCATGTGAGCCAGAAGGCAGGCTGGGTACCAGACCAAACCCCATCCAGCGTGAGCTTCAAGCAACAAACGTTCACAGCGAAAACTCCATAGAGCCTCAAGCCCTCAGCTTCTCAAGTAACCCGATATCCCGCAAGACAGGCGTCCGATCCTGCAAAGAGCCGCGCGAATTGTTGTAAAGGTGGCTTGGTCTCGCTGCGAACCCAAAGGTGATCCTGGCTGGAAATGCTGGGATGCTCTTCAAGCTCCTCTTATGCATGATGGCTCTGATTTGATGCATTATGATGCCACATGCCTGACGTATTTGCAGAATGAGTATACCACATCATTTTGTCAAGCCATCTGGCCCCCAATTTGTTGCAGTGCCTGCATGCGCCTTGTCTGGATTTTGTGCAAACTTCCCTTACTTGAAAGGAGAAAAGTTCAGTTTGAACGTACTGGCGGCGTGCTGCATTGGTCCCAATCATACGCCCAAGAAACTACAAAAGAAGAGCACGTGCCACAGCGTACCCGCCCAAATTTGGTAAGGGGGGTGGGTTATGTCACATCATGGCGCATGACGTCGCATCATTCCCTTAGAAGCGCTGCTACAATGACTCAGATCATGCCGTTCGAAGTCACCTCAAGAGCAGTGGAATTTGCTGTCGTGCTGCAGGGCCATGCTCCCAGCCCGGCTGTCTTGGGAACCATCAAAATCAAGCATGTTGCGCGCACGCACGCTCTGAGAAAAGTATATATACGTTCATCACCACATGATTCCTACCCGCAGCAAGCTTCCGCAAGAACACGCGCACTGCGTGCTTCACAGTCACAAGCGCAGAAGACTGCACGATAACCATCTTCCGGTTGAGCTGCTGGCGTATGAAGCGGAACACGCATAATGATAGTCACCTGATATCACCTAGCACTGCCGGAAAAAGAAAGCTCCCTATAGTTCGGAAAATCATCCCGCAGTGTTGTGCAAAGAGCTAGATAAGACATGAACATGGGCGTATACGCAGTGATCCTGCAAGGCATGAGTGCGCTCCATGCGAATTAACCATAATTCAACTAGCCGCTGTAGGCTTTGCAACCCTCAGTGGCCCCTGCAAGAAAAACAAGAAAAACATATGCAAACTTCCTGGGGCCTCGTCGTAGTAGGCAGACAGAAGCCGCTGTTCTGGCTGTCGTACCTTGGCCGTCTGGACGCAGCGCAGGTCCACACTGACCTTCTGAAAGCCCTCATCCCAAACTTGATCCAACCCCTGATCGCTGCTACATTAGGCTCAGGCCAAACGCAGACCGCCAACTGTCCTGGTCTCTCTTCCAGGAACACAAGTCATGGCTGAAGGCTCTCTTGTTTGTATCGTACAGTAGCAATTGTGTCGTGTCAGGGTGGCAAGTCGGAAGGAACAGCCTGACAGCTGGCAGGCGAGGCACCATCCCCACCATCTTGCCCTGCCATACATCATAGTTCCCATCAATGCACTCATGAGGACCTGAAGCACTGCAGCACAGCCTACTGCTTTAGCTTGAGAGCTTGGGGCTGGGCGAACAAGCTCGCTTGGGAGTCTCTTGAATTGTATTTTGGGGATATTCGCGTAGTCTGTCAAGATCCGCCCCTGTGAATGGGGCATCTGCAAGTACGGGTAACGCACCTTTGACTCAGGATCCTCCATTAAAGGTCTTCCCAAAATTAGCAGTGCAAGTCGCCACCAAGCATTAGGCTTCAGTGACGTGATGCGGTGAAGGCCATGAACCATACATCCTGCCATGCCACTACCAGGGCAGCGAAAACGATGAGGGTTGCAAATGTCGGTGCAGATATCGTCGAAGCTGCCCCTTGTCTGTGTCTGGTCATTCAAATTAGGATTCAGAGCTCTGGTCAGAATTCATCTTGGGCCTAGCATGGCCTAGCGTTCAGGGTTTAAGAGAACCTAGTCAGCTCTACATACAAGGGTAGATGACCGATGACCTACTCACGAGAAGCAAGCAAAGGACACAGACTGTGGTCCTGTCAATCAAGATTTTGGGGGTCAAAGTTCAATCTCGGTTAAGGTGGATGTGCCTAAATAAGAGCGAGATTCCATGTATCTTGTACAATTTTGGGGTTGGGTCGTCTGCCGTCCGCCTGGGGGTGTGGTATTTCGGGACAAAAGGCTTGCGGGGCGCAAATGAGTACGATTACATGATGGTGCAGATCGCCAAAAATCTCTGAGATTGGCCTCTCTTGTAGCTGAGATTTGGGGAGCACATCTTGATGGGTTTTCAACACTAGAATAGTAGATGGTAGCACGAATAGTTTCAGCAAAAGTGCATTCAAGCTGAATATCAGCTAGCCTTCTGGTACGCTAGTAGTAGCATGAAGGCCGAGAAAAAACAAGGAGACGTACGATGCCCAATGCTGCATGAAATCCGTTTGATAGCAAAGTATTCATGACTGCAAGAAACACTGTCATGGTCGCACGAAACATCCTACACCCTTCAAGCCATACATGTGACAGCTCTAGGCGATCCTGGAGAGGCTTGACCCCAGCAACAGGGCCAAGCCCGTTGCCCATAAGATGTCAGTCAGGCCGAGATTCATCATTTCTTCGCCAAGGTTAGTCGCATTCATGGAGAAGTACCTCTGCTGTGTCAAGAGACAGGATTTTAGGGGGAGGCTGCGCACGTGAAGGCCTGGGGCTCACAGACAACCGGCACTTCGGAAACAGTGCCCTTCCGCAAAATCTTCTTAAGGGGCATTTCAACTCTGCAGAGCATTCTGTTCTCCGAAAAAAACGTCTTGAACAAACCCAAACCTTCAGGTAGATTTGATGCCCAGACACGGTGGCAGGTCGCAGAAATGTGGCATATGGACCAATACATTCCTGTTGGCTGCATTTTCAGATTCTGATGTTCAAGTGATACCTTTGGGATTGGACCTTTGGATTGTTGGGAGGCAGAGGCAAAGTTTTGGATTCAGGTCTGGATGCCAAGATTGAGTAAGTATGTTTTTCTTTTTGGTATGATTATTCCTTTCGTGTTTCTTGGGTGCATGTGTGCCGGTGTTTGCATTATATGCTCGGATCTCTCACCATTACTATCATGCCAAAGATGAAATAAATAGGCGCGGACCATTGCTTTGCAAGATGCCGGGCGAGGCCATCCCAGCAGATCTCTGCCAACAGGCTTCCTTTTCCCTTGCTGCTCAGCAGCCAGGGTTGGGTGGGTGGGAAGCTGAAACTTGAGCCTGCCCAAGATGCAGCTGGATCGTCCAGTCCAAAAGAGAGCACCGGACGAATCCCCAGCTGCACAATACTCAACACTCGACATGATTGGTAAGGAGCCTCCCCCTGCCAACCGTGAACACCCGCACCTCTCAACTTTCCTGTCATGCCAAACATGAAGTAGGTGCTGCAAAGGCGCGCCTACTATCCCCAACATAGTGCGACTGAGCAGCACAACAACGCTGTACCAGCCCTTCTGACACTCTATTCCTATTCCTACTTCCTACACTATACGCAGCACAATCTTGGGCGCTGCAAGAACTGAACTCACGGCTTAAGAATGTCTTCCAAGATTATTTTGACCCGGCCCTTCTCGTGGAACCTTGCCCGCAGCAAACGACAGTGGCGCTGCTGTCGGCAGACCCTTGTTGCACGCCGCCACAGCCGGCAAGTTGTCTCCAAACTGCCGCGGTCGGACATGGTGCACGCCAAGGTTTTTCTCGACCTTCTCCCTGCCCATCACCAGGGGCACAAATCGTTGTATCACCAGGGGCACAAATCGTTGTAGCCTATCTGGGTCTGGGCACTGCCTCGCATCTGGTTCCCTTGCCGAATTCCGCCAAACAAACCACCTAAACCTGACAAAAACGAGCTTGCCCAAGCATCCGCCGCAGCATGCTCTGCTACAGTTTCGCCAGCGCAAGAGAAATGATTTGGGAAGGCCTGCCGCAAGGTATACAATGACGTCACACATACAGGGCCCAAGTCCACGCAGGAAGTCCATGAAGAGGAATGCACCCACACTTACATTCCACAGAGATGCTAGCCCTGCCGAATGTCGCGTTTCACGCAAACATACGCAAACGATTGAGCCACCAGGCCCTAAACCCTAAAATCAGCTTTACAGCTCCTCCTGCAGGCGTTTGTTCAGCCTCAGGAGGAGTGCTGCCAAGAAAGCGCGCCGCGCCATCCGCACCTGCATCGCCTACAGAAGGAAACCCAGTAGCTGGAAGCCATCGCATATGCAAACCACACCACGTCAGCCCCCAGAGCACTTTGCCTTGCTTAATCTCTGGCAGCGCAGCCCAGAAACTATCCACAGACTCCAATCTAAATTTGCCAAGCCATGCGCCAACTCAACTTGGCAGAGTGAGCAGATGACATAACATGGCCGGGAAACCCACCCATTTGGAAACACAGTGATCAAATGAGGTGCAGATGGCTCTGAAACACTGCGGGGTGGGGGGCAGGGGGGAGGCATCCGCCCATTTGCAAACCTTAAAAGATCGGATCAAGCATGTGCTGTTGATAAGAAACCGAGGCAGGGATGTCGCCCTCCCCGTTTGCGAGCGGGCATGGCTTCAAAGAAGTGGGGAGTGGGGGTTAAGGGAGTACGGTCCCCTCATTTGCACCCCTCCACCCTCTCCGCACGAAGAATGACCAGATGATTAGCCTCATTTGCCAACAGAATGACCAGTTCATCCACTGCGAGGCTAACATGCATGGATCTGAAGAAGCACGCGGTGGGGAGGTGGGGGCGGCATCGCCATACGCAAACCTCTTTCATGGGATGACCCCCTGCTTGCAAACAGAATTACCCAATCATGCTCTGTAAGGCGAACCTCTGCTGGCTTTGATTTGTGACCATTGCTCCTTTTGTTTATCTTCCTGGTGCTACCGCGGTGCTATGGCGTCTCTAAGAAGGAACGTATGCGAATCTACTTCCTTGCTCCCTTCCTTCTCTGCTTGCTACGTCCTTTTTTGCTTCCTTCCTTCTTGCCTTCCTTCCGGCCCTCATTGCTTGATTCTGTGCTTTCTTTCCTTCCTGCCCCGGCCTAGGACTATCCACACGACCTAGAGGCCTTCGCGGCCCACGGATTTGTAGTTTCCAACAAAGACCTGACCTGTGATTCCAAGGCAAGCAGAAGATCTGAGCCGTCACTGTCACCATTATCCAGGCTTTCCTCTTCTCAGGTGACGGCTCCAACTGGCTCCAACCGCAAGCCCTGTGTTGCACGAAGCCGGGGTAAGGTTTTCCAGCATTAAGCTGAAGACCTGTGGCTCGATCTGAGCAGGTGATGTGAATACCATATACACAAGCCCACAACAGGGCCCCAGCTGCCCCGCGCCCAAACGGACATGCTGTAGAACAGCATTTTCTGAAAACAGGCCAAGAACCAATAACCAAGTATAGCGGCTCAAGATTTTGAAGAATCATCCGAAAGCCTAATAAGCCCCTCAGCAAACGGTCTCACTTTAAGGGTTTTGCCCTTGCGCTTTGCAGCCTCCCATCTTGTAGGAATGGGCTTGAAGACCAGTGTCTGGCTTAGACCCCAGATTCAAGCGCTAGCAATGGCAGCCAAGCACAGACTAAGGAAGGTAAGCGCCTCCCTCAAAGGTGCCAAGGCTCAAGAAGGAGCTCCCGCACTTTGGGAAGTGGATCCAGGTCCTTATGTAGATGCTCTGACGCATGCTTGAAAAGTTTCAGGCTATGGATTGATCTCCAGGTACCCTCATCACATTTTATTGCCTCTCAACCAGCTATCAATATGGGTATTTCCGGCTAAACCACAAAAACATGTTTGGATTGGGTATGTTTCGGGGGTATGTTTCGGGGTATGTTTCGAGGTTTGTTTCGGGGTATGCTTCGTAGTACTGGGCTCTTGACGGAAGGGATGTTGTGGGGGTATGCATCGGGGTATGTATCGGAGCGGTCAAACATGCCCCTTCTCATGAACTCCTGACCCGCAATTAAAGGAAAGACCCATATCTAGCCAAACAGGACTAACTACCAACGCAGCCAGGTCGCGGGTGACCTATCCAAAAACCTGGTAAGATCCACGAACCCAAATGCAGACAGGTGACATATGGTTCCATCCTCTCCTCTCCTCCACCCTATCCTCTATCCTATCCTCTATAATTACTCTCCTCTCTTCCTTAAAGCATCTCCTCCACTATCCCCACATCCACCCTCTCCTCCCCACATTCTTCAACCTCTGCTCCATCCCCTTCTCCATCCTCTCCTCTCTCCTCTTTGGAGTTTGAAAAGTGTCAACGGTCACAGGGCTTGGCAGGGTCGGGGTCGCAATCCTCGGAACGGTCATCGCTTGTAAGCCCTTGGTTCCTCTTGGAATTTGAAAGCTGTCAAGGATCGTAAAGATCGTGGGGCCCGGGGTTGCGACCTTCGTGACTGTCATCCCTTTTGGACTCTCGGATCCTCTTGGAATTTGACAAGTGTCAACCATTAAGTACAAGGATTGTGGGGGTCGGGATCGCGATCCTCATAACTGTCGTCGCTTTTGGACCCTCGGATCCTCTGGATTGTGAACAGTGTGGACAGTCGCGGGGTGGATTCCCATTTGCAAACAACATGATGCGCACAACCTTCCTTTGCTGCAATGGTGATGACATGAGACTTTTGCTTGCAAGCTTCTCCTTTCTTGCAAGCAGGGCTGTGGGGGGCGCAGCCCACCCCGCCGCAAACAAAATGATCCGCACAACTTTTCCCTTACTGCAAACATGGTGATGACATGATGCTGCCTTTGTCTTGCAGGCATGGATGGCTTGAAAAAAGCGGGGCATTGGAGGGGGCGCAGACCCCCTATGCGCACACAAAATCATCCGGATAAGCCCCCCCTTGCTTTATTGCAAACATGGTGATGACATGATGCTTCTTTTTTCTTGCATGGATGGCTTGAAAAAACCGGGGCGTTTGGCGGGGGCGCGCCCCCCAGTATTCGCCAAACAAAATAATCAATGATCCGACACAGCCTTCCCTTGCTGCAACATGACAGTTCTTTTTTGCGAGCATGGACGCCTTAAAAAAGGGGGGTGGGGCGGCAAAAAATTCCCCACATTTGCAAACACGATGATCCGCATAACCCTCCGGTTTACTTGGTGATGACACGATGCTTGTTCGTATTGCAGATGGATTGCCTAAAAACGATCCCCCTTTGCACACAAAATGATCTGCATAACCTTCCTTACTGCAAACAGGACGCGCCCTGGGCGTTTGCCCGGACGCGATTCGGTCACGTGTGCCAATAAACCCACGCTTTACAGTGTTTGGAGGTTTTCGAAGGTGCATAGTCGGGGCATAAAATTTTCTTCTTTTTTACGTTGGTGTTGCAACATGCGATTTGCTTGTCATATCAGGCCGCAAAATCAGCATGCTCGTTTTCACCACTGTGCGCAGTGTTTCGTGCTCTTCGGAGCACATTGCGTATGCACGGAATACGCGATTTTTCATTCCCGGAATGGATGGCCCAAATTTAAGATTTCAGTGGTATTTTGTTCTGAGGTATCCTGAATGTGTATCGATTCACGGGAATTGAAGCTTGTCGCTTGTTTTCAGCAGTCTGCGCAGTGGTTCCTGCTGTCCGGCTTTGTGTCTGGTTAGTCGTTCTGAACGAACGCACGAATTTTTGCTTCCCGTACAGGATGGCCGCATTTTGTGAACAGGGGAGTTCTTCTTGTTGTGGTAGGTTGTCTGGGAAGCAAAATACGCGCATTCTTCAAGCTAGTCTCCTCAGACACAGACTTCTAGTCTGCACCCAAACCCAGGCTCAGGAAGCTAGTTTCATCCCAGACAACCGTATGCTTTAATAACACGAACGTCATTATGGTTTTGGCATGGATGCTCTGGTAACCGTATGCTTTAGGAACACGAACGTCATTATATGTCATTATGGTTTGGGCATGGATGCTCTGGTAACCGCATGCTTTAGGAACACGAACGTCATTATATGTCATCATGGTTTTGGCATGGATGCTCTGACAACTGTATGCTTTAGGAACACGAACGTCATTCTGGTTTGGGCATGGATGCTCTGGTACCCGCATGCTTTAGGAACACGAACGTCATTATGGTTTTGGCATGGATGCTCTGTTGGCATGGATGCTTTGCTCTCGGAACGCGAACGTTATTATGGCCTTGGCATGGATGCTCTGACAACCGTATGCTCTTGTTAGCGAAGCTGGACAGCGGATGCGCTTTATAGCGGATAAATTCCGGGCAAACGCCCAGGGCGCAGCCTGCAAACAGTAGACATGCATATTTCCTGGTAAGGCTTCCCCCGGTTACATTGCTGGGAGTGAGGGCGTGCCATCCGTGTGGGGCTAACGGCCTAGGGATTTCCAGCCAACTTCTCGTAACACTCAGGGTTTGCCAGCCATGTCTTGTTGTTTGTTTTGCTCCTTTCTTTCTTCCTTCCGCTCTTTCTCACTTTCCGGCTATCTGCTTTCCTGTTCTGTCCTCTTACTTTCTTGCTTTCCCGGCTACTTTCTTCCCTGTCTCTCTCCAAGAGGATCCAAGGGTACAAAAGCGACGACAGCTACGGGGATCGCGCCGCGATCCCCATGAACCCTGTGACCGTTGACGTTTTTCAATCTCCAAGAGGATCCGTGGTCCAAAGCTGATCCCTGTGAGTGCTGACACTTTTCTAACGGCAAGAGGATCCAACCCTACGAGGATCGTAACGCCGAACCAAGACCCCGGTGACTGTACACATTTGGGTCATGATTTGTTTGATTCTACTGTGACTTCTTTTTGACCATAATCATTCTTTCGATTATAACCGATTTTCTTTATTAGTATCCCGCCGCCGAAAAGCCTGTGGGATCTGCTCTTGGCTGGATATGGGGCTTGGTGCTGGGGATGGCAGGCGGGGCTACTGCAGCGCTGCCGGGTTCGTGGGTCACGACTTGCTTGAGTGTTCCGGAACTCTTCCGGAACTAATGCAAGGTCAGCAGAATGCAAGTATGCTGGAAGGCTCTAGCTTTCTCCTCAAAGATGTTAGTGGGCTGATTTCCTTTTTGCTGCTTTGCAGCGAACGCTGCAGCCGCAAAAACTTTGAAGATCAGTTCGGGGAACAGAACTAATTCCTGCGCAATAACCCTGCAGAGCGAAGGGCCTGCTGCCGCCAGTAGTAAGTAAGTAAGTAAGTAAGTAACTTTGTATCACGTGGGATTTGAAGCGTCTTCTGGCTTGGATCTCAAAAGAACCTGGCTTCTCACGAAAAGCGTCACTGGAAGTGGGATCTCTCCTGGCTCCGTGCGCTTGCTCTCATGGATGTCGAGCCTGTCGCACGTCGCAGCTCTGATTGGCTTGACGACTCAAGGAAGCACCTTGACAACCCAATGCACCCTCAGGGGCTAGAGGCCTCTCCAAGTAGCAGAATCGGAAAACACATAGTCCTGCCCTCGTATGCCTCCTTCACACTGATTGCCGATCTTTTCGAGCAACCCCTACACCCAAATCCAGAGCCTTCAAAGCCTTCAAGCTAACCCACCTAATCATTCAGACCTGAAGTTTGTAGAGGTCCATGCGGGGCCAGAAGGTCCAATCTGGTCCCATCAACCCCACAAGCCTTGATGTTGGTACGGGAGTAGGCCCTGCATGCTATCAAGTTGTTCACCTGTCACTGCACTGAATACTTGCGGAAGGCAAGCTTACAGCTCAAACCCCTGACTGCCGACGTGTTGCAGCCTCCTACATAGGTTGAGGCCTGAAACTGATGCATGAACCATCTGGCCCTTGTATAATGGCTGCATAAAGCACCCCTCGCACCGAGATCCTGGTTCGTACACATGCTTAGGGCGTCTTCTTGAATCAAACTTTGCGAGCCGGTGTGTTGACTTCCTGATATCAACCGCAAACAACTGCAACTACGTTAGCAAGAAAACAGCTTCAGGGATCAAGGTGCTGCTTGTGTGCTGTGTTTGTACTAGTTTTGGCACCAAGTATACGCAAAAACACGCAGACTCAATACGAGCCCTTCTTCGGATACTAGCAACAATGCCAGGACTAAGACTATAGTACTTAGTAATGCAAGATTGCATGAGCATCACCAATTGCACCATCTCTTGCCCGGCGGTGCTTGCAAAGAAGCGGGTGCTGAATGTCAAGTTCAGGAATGTGGGAATTTGCACGTAGCACCAAGACTCGCCTGCGCTGAAGCAGATCCAATCCCGCTGGCTCCTGAATCGCAAGCTCCGCCGAGGCCTTGGAGATTTCCCGGGGGGAAGAATACTGCAGACCAGCACGCCACAAGTACAGTGCAAGAAGGCTTCACCTGCAGGGATTGCAATACTTATCGCAAGTGTCCTCTAAGCCTCTAACCAGTGAACTGACTGGCAATTGAAATCTCAAGCTGAAGGATGCTCGCTGAGAGCCAGGCAAGGGCTGAACTGTAGAGCGCTGGCACAAGCAGGAGTCTTTGCCGCATGGCGCTCCAGTGGCTGCGAGGGCCAGCGTCAGAATCTCTAAGCCGACCCAACTGGGCAATAGTAACATATTGGAGGGACAGGGTCGCAGTCACAGTTAGGAGATGAGTGATGCCTGGTTGGTTATTCTTTCCAGAGTAATTCTGGACCGCATCTTTCCTGGGATTACACTTGGCCCGCATTAGTGCGAGTCATGACGACCGGTTCGGTGAAGCTGTGAAAGCTGCACGTGACGAAAGGTGACGAAAGGCCTGTGGGCATGAGACCAACCTGAGACAAAAGTTTTCCCCAGCCGTTCGCCTCACCCTGCCGGTGGCTAAGGCTGCCAAGGGCCAGTGAAAACCCCAAAAACTCTGGCACCCAAAAAGCCAATGTCCAGAAGACACCCGAAAGCGTGATATCTCTTCTCCGCGCACACTGTTTGTAATCCTCTTGCGATCGACGCACGCACACTTTGGAAGCATGCTGCGGCGCTTCCCTAGGCTGCGCTGAGGACGTGGGCCCCTCAAGATCCTGAAGGACTTGAGCTGCTTCAGCTTCAGTGTTAAACAGCAGCTTGCACTCGGCTTTTTGCCTTCACGGTAGGGGGAACATGGGCGAACGCTGCATTAACAAAACACGATCCTAAACCTTTCAACCGTACATCCCAATCTGCCCACCATCCCTGCAACAGTATAAGTCAACAAGCAGAGTCAGGACGCTGATCAAGTGACGTCTGCAATCTCGTGTTAATTCTAGGGTGTCAGGATTCTTTTGGGGGAAATAGGGTGGCATCACGAGCGAGAAGTAAGAACTTTGTGGCTGGGTTACCACCGTGAAAAGCCAAACTGTGTTTGTGGCTGAAACTGATGATACCAAAAAACACTTGCAGAAATGTCCCTTCCGTTACCTCCTAGTGCATGTATGAAGCCTAAACTAGATTGAGACCTTGATACATCCAATCGGAGAACTTCCAACGGCGCCTCTATGGCAACTTGATAGGTGAATTTCAGATGCTAGGGTGCGGAACCACAGAACTGGGCATCTTCGTGGTGCTTCCGAAGGTGGGGATGCACCAAATCGAGAGGAGGAGTCTTCGTAATGGTCCTGTTGATAATCTGATGGAAACCTTCAACTGTT
>CAJNIZ010001693.1:0-10608 GCA_905231905.1 Symbiodinium pilosum
GCGGGCTTGCTGGGGAATGTTAAGTGCACCTGAACTCCGCAAGTCTACCTGTAACAAGGCCGGAGGGCAATGGCTCACAGAGGATAACTGACCTTGGCGTCATCCGGGCCCTCACAGCTGGCAAGAGTCCTCAGTTTAATGGCAGAAAGTGCTGGCGGTCGAGATCTACAAGGGTAATTAAAAAGGTCCCTTCGGATCCCAACAATTACAGCCCGCTCAGCCTGCTGAGCAGGCCTACAAGCTGATCCTTACACACGATTACAAGTTCACAGGTTGGCTGTCCATCTTCAACTTTGGGGCTGGCTAGGGGGCTGCCAACGTGCGGAGAGGAAGAGAACCTGCTGAATTTCTTCCTCACAGTGTGCAGGCTCTGGGAGGGCGTTTGCGAGGCCTTGGAGGTTCTGAAGACGCGTTCTGACATTCCTAGACCTAGTTGTAAGATAGACTTGTTGCAAGTAAGAGGCCTGGAGCCCTAAAAGAACCTGCAAGGCCTCTCGCGCGGAAAGTGGTTCCGATTGAAGTCATCCGCTCTTGTTACACACAGAAGAGGGTCGACAAATTTCACTATGGGTTGTGGCTGACGCGCTGCCTTTTGCAGGTCCTTCATGGGAAGCTTGATGCGCGTCTGCGGTCACTTATTCTGATGCCTCTGTGTCTGGTGGGGCAGTTGCTGTCAGTGCAGAGGAATCTCCTCATGTGCTGCATCTCAAGGGAAGCCTAGCAAACCCAAAGGCCCGTCCTGCCAGCGTGCCTATCATAACCGTCTCTTTGTTCAATGGGATTGGAGATGCTTTCAAGGCTGATGATGTGGCCGATGGTGTTATTTGACCCCAAACAGCTAGAAGCCTACGGCCTTGGCAGAGGCCCTGGAGGCCCTGAGAGGTCCTGTTTCTGGAGCTCTGGAAAAGGAGGAATGTTCTTGTTATTTTCTGGGAGGCCCTGGGAGGCCCTGCCCTGGAGGCCCTGGGAGGGCCGCCTGCAAGGGGCAACAAAGAACCACAAAGCACCACCAAAGCAAATGGCTCACGCTTCGGGGTTATAATATAGCTATGCTATAGGGGAGTTCCGGTGTGGCCGGCCCGCAATGAGTTTTCCCGAAGGGTGAGCACGGCTTGTGAGTTGGCTTGTGAGTTGACCTCGGCTGGTTAAGGGAGGTGAGACTTTACCCTCACTTCGCCGCGACCCGCTCTTTCTGCCATGCGCTCAGGCTGTGAGCCCTCGGCCAATGTTCGGGGTCTGTTTGCTTGACGGCAGCGACCCCCCAATTAGTTTAGGGTTTTGAGGGTTCAGACTTGAAAGTTGAGGTTTTTAAGGTTATTTTAGGGCCCATTGAAAGTAGTATTTGTAGACATTTTAGATGTAAAGCCCCAGGGTTAGGGAGTCGCCTGAGCAGTTTGTATTAAACTTTCTCTTGCAATCCCAAGATTATACCGTCCCAAGAAGCCATGGGAGAAGATTGATGAGATTGTTGACGAGGATCGAAGACATGTTTGTTCTTCTTGTGCAATATGGCCTTAGGGTCTAATCCCTTCCACCCAGTATTAAAACCAACCCTAATATCAAACAATAAATTCAGGTGCCTAAAAGAACCAGAAGACTATTTTTAGAGGGGAAGACTACTTTTAAAGGCGGCCACCTAATAATGAATTGGGGGGGGGGTTGAGGTCATTGGGGGGTATAAGAAGAAATACAATCGAATTAGGGATCCCGTTCATTTCCTAGGTTTAGACGGTTTTTTAAAGGTTTTTCTATAGGACTTGATATACAAGAATTGAATGCGATTTTATTTGATTTTGTTACCATTTTAGCCGTATTTAAATAGATCTCAAGTGAGTTTCATTCTACTTCAATTGGTTTTACCGGTATCTAGATTTCATCTCAATTTATCTTTAGTAGAATGCTGCTAGGTAAATTTCAATTGATTTTAAAGGTACGTTAATTCGATTTCAATTTATTTCAAATAGAATGAAAAATAAATGTCAGTTGAATTTAAGTGGATTTCAATTCAATTTCAATTGATTTTCATAGACCTTTAAGTAAATTTCGATTGATTTTAAAGGGACTCGAATTCAAGTTCAATTTATCTTGCAAGGAATTTACAGTAGATTTCAACTGATTTCAAAGGGATTTTAATTCGAGTTCAATTGATTTTCAAAGGAATTTAAATTAGATTTCATTTGATTTTAATTGTATTTTCATTCGATTTAATGAATATGCAATTTTTTATTGAATTTCATTACTTCATCTAATTAATGATTGATTCTTGATGGAATTTAGACGGATTCAAAAGGCAGTCCTATCTAATTCCTTCAATAAATATCCTCCCTTCTGATATTAAACAATTTTTCGGTGCTTGGATTATCTAATATCAGGGGGGGCGAGAGGGGGGGGGGATGTCGTGTAATATTAGGGGGAAACAATTAGTAAAAAACCAGGGAGGTGGGGTAGTCTTCAGTATAGTAGAGGTAGTAGTACAAGTCCCATTCCGTACAGCAACATCTGTTGGACATTGCCGGTCGAAAGGATTTTTTCAGAGGTCCAGCGGGACGTTTTATACTGGTTTGCCGTTGAGGAACTTAGATTAATTTAGCATAATGGGTGTATATAGTAATTGATATTGTTTCCGCAGTATAATCATTTCAAATAAGTTCCTCAACAACAACCCAGTATAGTCGTTGGAAATGCGGGCTGGAACCCGAAGCACTTATACTACGGACGTAATTAGGCGTTGGGCATGTGCGCCCGTGCGAAAGGAATGCACTTAGACCACGGACGTCATTAAACATTAGGCATTTGGGCATGTACGCGCGCGCGTGCGGGAAACAGATGCACTTTGAACGTACGTGACGGACGGCATGACGCTTTGGACATGTATGCGTGCGGGACACGGATGCACTCAGACCATGAATGTACTTCGTCCTCCGGGACCGAGTGGGGGTTATACCTCTACTAGCAGCATGAGTAGTAGAAAATTCAGTGAAGTCGACATATTGTGGGCACGGAGCTTGATTTTTGCCACCCCGCCACCCAATTATAATCCAGATGACAGTTGCCAATCAAACTTGTCTGTAGGTCTTGGTTCTGAACTTGTTAGGAAGCAAATGTAGCATTCCGGATTTTTAAGGCCCAGAAGGAACATTTCATTACCACCAGATTCTTCAGTTTGACATTACGAGTAATCACTAAGGTGCGCCTATGTGGCACTAATGTCATTAACCACTATGACTGTGCGTAGAACCCGACTTATATCCATCTTAGCTCGAGTGACGTACCTTACCCCCGCTAGAAGATAAGCGCAATTATGAGTAATTAGGTACTAAGTTCCATGAACCTTCAGGTACAAGAATATTTGGTATTTGGGTGAGGGGAGTCAGGGGACTGGCTTGTACTGAGTAATTGTGAGCAGGGGATGATTGAGAGAACCGACCTTCTAAACTGAAAGCCGTGCTGAACATGAAGCGAGGATCCCCTCAAATTTTGATTTGTACGGGGACCCTCATTTCGGAACATCTGCGTAGACCCTCAACCAGACCTTGAACTGCCCATTCCTTGGAACTATTCCTTGTTGTTGGGGCCCTCCCTCATCCCCATACCTCAAGACCTAACCTTCAGAAAGCATGCATGAGTCATCCCGATTCCATGTACCAAACTCAGGGTCCAAGAACTCTAACTTTGTGTCTTCTAGATAGGAGACGCTTTGGCTGTACCTCCTGCGGTCCCCGTTTTTATGTGCGATTCATTCCCGATATCATGGCACTTGCGCCTGTCAACGGTTACCCAAGTGCTGCGGTAAGGATCGGAACGCCAAGATTTGCGACTGTTATTGGCAACCGCCAGTTGTGGCGTCTATCTGCATGATTTTGTTACCCCCCATGATCTACCTTGCCTCTTCTGCATGCACCTCATACTACATCTTGCCCAATATGTAGACACGGACACATTAGTTAATAACATGGGTGAGTACGAATTGTTTTGCACTTGTTTCGCGAATGGAGTACACTACATGTCTCTCGTTCGCCGTACATTCTGCAGGGTAACATGTGTTTCTCAAACGCGCGGTCAATCCAAGCGAGATCCTGATTCTCGTTTTTGTTTAGGATCCGTTTGAAGCCGGCGAGCTCTGGCTTGGATTTTGCAACTTGTAGAGGAACCTTGGTTCCATACTACTTATAGACAGAAACCAACCAATAGCAAGAAGTAGGAGTAGTTGAGTAGTAGTAGTAGTAGTAGTAGTAGTCTACGCGCATTTAATCGTGCTGCAAGTGTCCTGTTACAACCAGACCTCCTGTTCCTCTGCTCTACAGTTGCTGCTGCTGCTGCTGCTGCTGCTGCTGCTGCTGCTGCTTGCTATTGTTGTGGGCTGCATCTTGAATTCTCCAGCTCAAGAAGCTCCAGCCCAACTCTCATACTCCCGATATACCACGGGCAATTTCTGGTGAGCGTCTGTCCAGAGTGTGGGCGCGCGTGCACACCGCACTGCTACAACAGCGGCAGGGGTTCGTTTGTTTGTTTGGAGTTTCCTTGGGTCCCTCTCCAAAAGTTTAAATTAAAGTCCCGGTGAAAGCAACAGTACTAAGGTAGCCCCCTGTCAAGATTCCAATTAAGAGTTCCTTCATAAATGCATCCAGCAAAGGGCAGTGCTCCTTTTTCAACATCCAAACGGGAAAGGTCCCTGATACACACTGAGAAAGGTAGTTCCCCTACAACGCCCTTACATCTTACAACCCCCCGACACAGTGGCATGAAGTTTTACGCAGGAGTGTCGGCGAAGTATTTTTGGTATGCAATGGCTGGCGCAGTACGACCGAGACGGGCCACCGCTCTTGCTGGGGCAGGAAGCGCTTCAACATGTCCCTGTTTTAAATCTTGCCCATGGCCATCAAGGAGAAGTAACACAAACTTAGACTGGCACTGCAACGTAACAGACGAAGATGACAGGAAGAAAAAACCAGCGTGAATGTTCTGCAAAGGCGGTTCTGTTCAGGGTTGGGTCACGCGCAAAAACGCTCAAAACTATTTCCCAGATTTTGCCTTTTCGATGAACCCTTTAACGCTTCACGCGAGCACTCCAAAAATTTTTCAAGCGCACGAATTCTTGTAATTTACAACACTTCGAGGTTTTTTGGTAAATTCTACTCCAACTTGCAAAGCCACAAAAGACCGATCAATAGTATATACCCGGATTTTTTGCCCCTCAACTGTCCACGGCATCAATGGGTCCGAAGCCACGAAGTGCTGCAAAACGCTGTACTTTTGCAACTTCGTCCGAACTTATGCACACCAGAAAACACTGCCATTAACTAGCACCGCGATGCCTAGTAGTAGTGATAGTAGTAGTAGTCGTCGTCGTCGTCGTCGTAGTGGTAGTAGTAGCAGCAGCAGCAGCAGGAGTAGTAGTAGTAGTAGTAGTAGTAAGAGTAAGAGTAGTAGTAAGAGGAGTAGTAGTAGTAGTAGTAGTAGTAGTAGCCTTCCATGATTTCGTAAGACGTTTGGCTTCATGTACATGTACCTTGTGAAAAGCCTTCTACAGTGTAATTTTAAGTTACGACCCACTACACCAAGCGCTAGGCTTAAACGTACCCTGGTTCAAAAGCAGGTGAGATTCTGTCTGGTCTGGTTCTGCTTATTCCCCAACTGATTTCCGTAAGCCTTCAACTAGACATCAGTCTGATTAAACACATAGCCCAATTGGCTGCAGGTTTTGCCTGCTGACAGAATGTCTAATTCTTACATGGGTTCCACAACAAACCGGGCAAGCGCAAGTAGGGGCCACAACGGGAAGAATGGTCATCAAATCCATTTGAGGTAACAATTCGCCATGGAGAACTTCTACAAGTTGTTGCAAGAATCCTTAAAGTCACAAATTGAAACAAAAAGACTTTGCAAGCCGCATGAAAACAGACAATTTTCTATAGGTTCCACTATTAAAGAAAAACCAAAACCGGTTAAGATTCCGCGTAACGCAAAAGAGCTTGCTTTGTATGCGTTCACGGAAACATGAACGAAAACGCAACTAAGTTGAACTAAACGTCAACCTCTTCTTGGAACGGCTCTAAAGCCAATACATTGTAAACGCAAACACGCGTCCCGCCTTGGCTGTTGGGCTGCAAGCCACAGCTTGAGGAAGGAGAATCTCCCTTGAAACATTGATATGAGGTTCATTTGACCAGCACTGTGTCCAACTGTGCTTGGAAGACGCATGAGGGCTGTAGCACGCCTGTTTTATGTCGATGTGGTAGCAAAGCTCTCGGAAAACCCGAAGCGCTTTGTATTTACAGGGGTGTCCAAGCAAAACCTGGTGCATTACCTGTAATTATGCAAGAGGACCGGAGGAAAGGTCCCCATTGCGATCCTAAGGCATCGGAGACCAGAAGCCGCGGTTAATATTTCACCATAATCGTCAACTGATCTTGATGATGATATGTATATGACATGGTGAAGATTTTCGTATAATTGCGACACGCGACAATGGAACGCAAGTAAGTCCGATTCCTTGGGTCCTTCCCTGCCCATTAACAGTCCATAGCACACGTCATTTTGAGGGCTCTATATGGTCCTACTATAGATATTATCCAGCTGTTAATGAATGTGGCAGTACGATTCTCTACAAGTACACATGTATCCGGAAGTAGCATCATAATCAGTATGATGGCTATAGTTGTCAATTGTTGTCACTTTGTTTGCGGTTTGCAAGTAACGAATCTCGAGCCCAAAATCTGCACCCCAGACCTCGAACTCAAGATCCTGTTTTATGCGTTCCCCTGCAAAGCCAAATTCGCAAAGAACCCAGGACAAGTCCGCAATTTTTTTGGGTCCCAAACCTTGCCAAACCCAGCCCCAAATATCGGCACGATGCACAGGTGGCGCTGGCACCGGGTGGCGTGCGTTGCCAAGAACAAGGACCACCATCCCGTGAACCTCAAAAAGCCCCCGGCTCGGGATTTCCGTTTTGGATTGGTTGGGGTTCATATGTACGGTTGGTTAATTTTAAGATGCCGTGCTAGAGGTTGAGGTTATGTTTTTTTGTAAAAAAAGTTCTGTTTATGGGCTTCCTATATTGGGAGACTACATAAGAGTTTTGGGAGCTATAGAGTATAGAGGAAGCCCCAAGAGGTTTTGGGAATGAGCCTCCCGGCCTGCCTTGTACGGGCCCCCTTCAAAGAGTCGATTGATTTGCTTCCCCAAATGACAAATGAGGTAGAGTCTAAAGTCCTTAAAAACGGGAGGTTATATAAAGAGCTAGAATCAGGGCTTTTAAAGAGGGATGCTAGGAGTTTCGGAGTTTAGACTATGGCTCAAATAGCAAACCCCTGAGGTATTCAGAGCTATGACACTATCATATTCGCTCCTGATTTTTTCGGGTACTTGCCGTGAATGCGTAATAAGCCTGAAAACCAAATGTCTCCCGCAGCGCTGAAATGTTCAAATTGTGTGTCATTACGTCCCACCGGCCAAGCCAAACAATGCACTTGCTGAAGTTTTAGCTTGGTTTTCTTTCCAGGAACTTGAGTTATGTTTCCGGCGTATGGCTATATTGCGAATCACAGGATTTCCTGGTTATAGCCAAGCGGCGCGAATATGGCCATGAGAGACTCGTCAATCTTGAGGCATTCTTGGCCAAGCCACAACAACGTCCATGTTCAAGAGATTCCAAGAAAAAAACAGCCAAGCCCAAGGCATAGTAGCTTTCGTGTTCCCAGAGCATACGATCAGCAGAGCAATTCATGCTCAAAGCATGCATACGGTCAGCAGAGCATCCGTGCCCAAAGCATAACAATGTCTAGTTGGGAACATTTTCTTTGGTTGGACGCCTCATGCCCAGAGGATACCCACGCGAGCACAATATGACACGTCCTCGCAGGCCCAAACCGCTTTGGACAACAGAAGGCCATCTCCCCGAAATCTTTGCTTTCTGTTGACAAGCTGCGGGAGTGAACTCGAATCAAGACCCCTGTAAAACGTTTAAAACGACGCAAACCCATTCCAAAAAAGGCCCAACGACTTTTGGACATGGGATACTTTCAAGACCTCCGAGTCTAAATCCACAAGAAACAATGGTTTCCGACACATCATCACAAAGCGTGATAAGCGTTTCGCGGACAAAATCGCAAACTTGCCTTGTTATAGAAATTTCATTTAGGTTCCTTAACAGCAATCTATAGACAATCGAATGGTGTGTGTGCCCCCACTCAGTAACAGTTGGATAACAAAGGACATATAGCCCTTAACTGTTTCTGGGTGGGGGCAGTACCCAAATTATCCCAGTATACTTGTAGGAATCCGCTCCCCCAGTCTTGTAAATCTCACCAGTAAGTTTGGGAAGGTTTGGGGTTTCAGCCTTTCAGTGTTGAGGAGTGAATGAAAGAACGAACGAACGGACATGCAGTCCAGGCAGCCTCCTACATCATTCAGGGGCAAGCCCACGGAAGCAGCGCAAATAAAGTAACGCGGGAGGCCTCCGTCGAATTTCGTCTGGGACACCTCCCCCCAAAGCCTTCGACTAAGCGCCCCCTACTTCATCATGCTTCGTCTAAGGTTCGTTGGAAATTGCCTTCGTAAGCTAGTTCTGCTTCAATGGAAGACTTTTGATTGTCTCGGTTCGCAGGCACTTGAAATTGCGGCCCTTCGACTAAGTGCGTCAAAGTCCCGCCTTCGACTAACTTTGTCTTGGCATTGTGGCTGCCCGCGGACTTTGTCGAGACCGTACCCTTAATCTTAAGTCCTGCAGATTCCCTAAACCTCAGGTTCTACATATGAGCTGTAGTCTAAACTTCTGGAATATGGGGCAGTATTATAGGGCTTACCAAGGGTGATACTAAAATGTTGAACTAAAGCCTGAAATCCCAATCTCATCCTAAATCCTAAGCCCGTCCCTGCGCAGCAGAGGTTCACTTATGACGGCAGCCGCCAGTCGTTGGGACGCACACGCCCAATCTCGGCCTACATCTGGGACGGCATCCACGGCCCGGCGGAGGTTGAGTGTTCAAGTTTTGGGTTCAAGGGTTGAAGGGTTTTAGGCTTTAAGCCCTGAGCCCGGAACCCTTAGGGTCTAGGA
The DNA here is from genome assembly GCA_905231905.1 of Symbiodinium pilosum. NCBI lineage: Eukaryota > Dinophyceae > Suessiales > Symbiodiniaceae > Symbiodinium > Symbiodinium pilosum. The sequence goes on from CAJNIZ010001693.1 coordinate 9,056, forward strand.
CCCAGGCAATGACACTCACTTCCGTTAAAGGAGTAAAGGCGGCAAATCTTTAGGCTTCTACATGCCTGGTCTGTGGGTAGAGGGTTGCAGTATACTACCCCCCAAAAACTACACAAGATCATCTGCTTAAACCCTAAGCCCCACGCTCAGGGTCCTCCCTGCGCCACGGAGGGTGACAACTCAGACCAGCGCTTTGAAGCATCCGATGTGGCAATGCTGGTGCGGAAGCCTGGAGCATTGTACGGTATTGAGGTTATATGCGGTATGGATGTATACAGGGATACATTACCCCAATTATGGAGCATCAGTGGAAAAGAGCATGGACAATTAACTGGAGGCTGTGTTTTGTTTTCAGAGAGTTGCTACTCAAAAGCCGAGGCTGCCCTAATTACCGTATACATTGGGTATGTTGTAATTCTAGTATACTGGGGTCATGCTGGAAATAGTATCCACAGTAGCGTGCAGGATCTAAAGGGTTTGGGCTTTTGCTCACCTTGAGTTTCCTAGGCATGTTTGCGTATCTCAGGGCAAACGCCGCAACTATCTAGGGTTTAGGGTTTCAGGCCCCCAATCCATTAAACCCTAAGCCGTAAGCCCTAAATCCTAACAAGGAGATCCAGCTGCAAATCATCAGTATCAGCTTTGGGTTCAGGGTTTGGTTTAGGGTTTATGGTTGAGAGTTTAGGGTTTCTTCAACTGTGAACTATAAGGCAACCAAGATCCAAGGTGCCATTGGCATCTAGCCTCAAATCATCGGACCCTAATCCCTTAACTCCGCGCTCTGAACCCTACGTGCTTCACCCCGCAGTCTGGAACGGCAAGAACCTCCCGAATCGCAACATTTTGGAAATAGAGCAAGCTCTAAGGAAGCACTTAACTCTAAACTTCTTGAAAACCCAGGACCCCTGAGCCCCTAAACCCTAAACCCTATGCCCTAAGCACTAAACCCTAAGCCCAAAACCCAAACCCAGAAAAGTTGTGAAGGGGTGTCAAAAAAAAACCCTAAACCACACCCTAAACCCTAAACCCTAAACCTTAAACCCTAAACCCTGAACCTTCTGGGGAAACTCAGGATCCCTGAGCGCTGCCCGAACAAGCGCGGGCATTTCACTGCTCCTCAGTCGCTTCGGACGGCTCGGGCCACGAACCTTGGCTTGAACTTTGAAGGGTTCAAGATCGAGGGTTTTGGGTTTAGGTCTTGGGGTTTAGGGTTTAGGGTTTAGGGTTAGATTCAAGAGGTGGGGGGTTTGTAGGGTTCAGGGAGTAGCTAATATTCGAGGTTTGAGGTTGGCTAAGTTGTGTTTTTTTTTGAGGCAAACTCTTGACTCTAGTGCCTATAAACCCTATAGGGGTTTATATTGGGGTCCCCCTATTAAGGGAAACTACCGTGTATGTATGTATACAAACAAACAAACAAACATACATACATACATACATACATCCATACATCCATACATCCATACATCCATACATCCATACATCCATACATACATACATACATACATCCATGCATGCCTGCCTGCCTGCCTGCGTGCGTGCATGCATGCATGCAT
>CAJNIZ010001693.1:10708-24569 GCA_905231905.1 Symbiodinium pilosum
CATACATGCATGCATGCAAGCATGCATACATACATACATACATACATACATAGATAGTGCTTCGGGGTCCCTAAAATTGGGATTTTGCTGAGGGGGATTGTGCTGAGGGCTTATTAGATGTCTAAACCCTAAACCCTAAGGGTATAGTTGCTTTTAGCTTTGAGAAGAGCAAAGGGCTTCTTAGGGTACAGGGTGGGGATTGCATGAGCGTATGTAGAGTCCCTCAACGCCGCTCGTATGATGAACCGTCTTCCTCAATTTGGAAATACGATATGGTACTTGGGTTTGCTGAAGAATGCGGGTGGGTGAGTTTGATAGCTGGAGGCCTTCTGGCTGCAAAGGGGCCGTTCTCCTGTGAGCGATTAAAATTGCCTCCACTTGGTTGTAACCATCGAGGATACCCTGATTAATACTTAGAACCTTGCATGAATTGCCTTAGTCTACCTGAATACCGCCTGAATACCGCGGTTCGCCAAGTATTTACGGTTCTTGGGGTCAGGAAGGGTTTTGAGTACCAACAGTAAGAATGTTTTGTTGCGGTAACCTTAAACTCAGTAAACTCTCGATCATAAGCCCACGATTCTGAGTCCGTAACCCCTTAACCCTGAAACCTAATAAGGGGACCCCAATATAGACCTTGAAATATTATAGTGCTTACTATAGGGACCCCCAAAAAGGTACCCTTGTTTTTGGGAAACCCCCCTGTTGCTAGACCCTTCACCCTCTGCCCTCGACCTCAATGCAGACCCTGAGATGCTGCACACGTTTGATGGGGACCCCTAGTTTTGGGAAACCTTAAACCCTAAAACCTAAAACCCTAAGCCCGAAACCCGAAGCCCTAAACCCTAAACCCTAAAACCCTCATTAAGCCCCAAGCCCTAAACCCTGATCCCGAAACCCTATATATCCAGGTCTCGTTGCTCATTGGTGCTTGGGGCCATTGTCCTAGCAGTCCCGGGGGCTCTGGCGTTCTTTGGGCGGAGGCACGCACCCTGGGGCCTGTTTAGGGATTAGGGTTTAGGGTTTAGGGTTTAGGGCGGCCTGACCCTGAGGCCGATGATGAAGGAGTTTAATCGGATAAGGTAGGGACCTACAAAATGATTACCAATGTTGTGGTCCGAGGCTCCTTGTAGGAGGATGGTATACCCTAAGCATCTAAGGATTTATATATGAAGGAGTTTGGGCCCAAAGACCATACGATATAAGGCTTTTAGGTGATTTTGATGCTTAGGGATAGGGTACCGCAAGCAGACTTCAACATGAAGTTGAGTTTTCTGCCTCAAGCTTCAGGGTTTAGAGTTCGGAGGCTAATCCTAAGGCCCCTTTGAAACCCCTGCAACCGAGAGACCCCTAGCTTTTGCCTTGAGCTGGTGCCCTCACTAGTTAGGGAACCAAGTTATAATTAAGCGATTCCTCCAATTTCCCGCTATTATTGTTCTTGCTAAAGCGCCAATGTTTCTTTCGGTACATACCTAATTCGCCCCTGGACACTGCATCCGTATATCGCCCCAGTTTTCCAGTTGATTTTCCACTTGATTCTCCATTGTTGGGTCCCAGTGACCGGGAGACTCCAAGTAACTCGTACACCTAGTTAAACCTAAACCATGTAAACCCTAAACCCCTAAACCCTTAACACCTACAAAGACTACAAGGTTCAGGAATTGATTAAGGTTTAGGATTCTGGGTTTTCAAGATGCTGGGCCCTTTTGTGGGCGGCTGTTTTACACCACCTGGTAGTTGAGGTACGGCGAAGGGACCTTAACTTTGGACTTGAAACCCTAAGCCCGAAGGGGGTACAGGGTATAGGGTTTAGGGGTGTAGTATTTCGTGTTAGTTCAGGGTATAGAGCTTGTGGCTTCAGATCTACGACAGTTCGAAGGCATCAGGTTTGTACCCTTAAGGTTTGTATCCTTGGGCTTTGTGTCCCAAATACGCCAATCATGTGTTCTATTCCGTGGCTTAGGGAGCCAATCCCAAGGGAACAGACCCAGAGAGTACAAGGGACAACTCCCTGAGCAGTCCGAGTGTGAGTCAGGACCCCTGACCCCAGCTGCACGGTTGATATGAAAATCCTGCATGGCATTGTATCCTAGAGCACCATAATGCCCAAGGATGAAGACCCTAAATCCCAAACCCTAAGCCCTAAAGCCTAAACCGCGTCAGGAGATCTTGTACCCATCGTATCTCAGTGAGTTTGGGATAAGAGCTGACCATCCGACCTCCCTGGCTCGCCACACCCACTGCTATCACCCACCCACTCGGAAACTAACATGGAAACCCATGGGTTTAGGCTTTAGGGTTCAGGGACGTACAAACGTACAAAGACTGCCATCGCTGTAAAGGGGGGTGTAAAAAGGGCACTGCGGGTTTTCATGTTAGTTTAGTTGTGGGGGGGATACTTTCGGGCATCGCGACTTGTGGAAACTACCAAATTGCTTTCAAATTGGATGTGAGTTCGATACACCTCTAGCATTTCCAGCTGCTTCTAACACATCTGAGCTATAGTCTGAACACCTAGCATCCCGCTTAATAGGCCCTATAGTGGTCCCTTAAATAATCCAGTTTAGATTATAGCTCGTATGCCAAAAATAGCTAAGCAGGGTTATCTTCAAGTTATAACCAGTTACTAGCATCCTGTCTTTCAGGGCTCAGGGTTTAGGGTTCAGGGTTGAGGGTTTAGGGTTCAGGGTTCAGGGCTTAGACCTTAGGGTTTAGGACCTCGTTATTGCCCCCCTAAATCCTGAAGCCTAATATCCCAAATCCTAAGCGGTGGAACCCAAATCCTAGTTAAAACCCAAACCCTAAACCCAAAATCCTACATGCTAAGCCCTAAACCTGAAACTCCCTATCCCCCTAAACTCTAAACCCTAAGCCCCATATCCCCCTGCAGTCGAAAAGGCGCTTTGCTACGGCGCTTCCGGGAAGTGAGACGCTGCTACGGGCCGAACTTCCTCGGGCGTGAGATGGGATGTCTGAAGCCCTAACTTAAGGGTACGTCTTTTGGGGGGTCCCAATAATAAGGGTCATAGTATGTTCGGGTCTATCTTGGGGTACCCCCTGCTTAGGGAAGATACCATGTCTGAAGCCGCGGGTTGTAGGAGGCTAAAGCTTATGTTTTAGAATTTAGGTTTAGGCTTTGGGCCCTTAAAAGTGTCAATACTTGTATGACTAGGGTTAGAACAGTTAGAAATTATATTAGCATTAATATTGACAATGCGCTTTTAGGTTGTTAGGGTGTTAGTCTATCTTTTTTTCGTTGCTTAGGGTTTCAGGAATTTGGGCTGAGGTCTTTAGCATGTAGATTCAGGATTTAGTTTTCCTGGTTTGACCGATGAAGGCTTTAAACTCTGGATTTCGAAGCCCAACTGGCAAATTGTAACCTCACCCAACCTCACCCGAAATGGTGTTTCAAGGGTTTAGGAATTTCACATTCGTGCCCACATTACCTTGCCTCAGACGTTGGAACCGTTATCAATAGCTAAGCCTACCTTCAGCCCTAAACCCCAACATAACGGGGACGAGGAATCGGTGCTAGAAAGTATTAGAGAGGATTACATGGGATCGGCTGTAAGCATCCGTTACTACATCCCCCGCTACAGTAGCCTCGATAGGAAGTATTGTTCATTCTAATTACAGGAAAGCCCGAAGGCATGATTGAACATAGGGTCTAAGGGGGTTGCGGTTTAGGGGTTAGGGTTTGGGGCTTATAGTCCCCTTAAGTAGATAGAATATGGGGTATATGGGGATCTTATGATAGTATACCCAAAGCCATATTCTATCCCTAAAACCTGAACCCTGAATTCTATCTACTTAATGACTATAAGGTTTGGGGCTTCGGGTTTGGGATTTGTGGTCTAGGGTTGCAGGGCCGAGCCGTTAGCGCCGGCCTAGGGTTTTAGGATTTTGGATTTTGGATTTAGGGTTTCAGGGTTTTAGGGTTTTGGGGTTTTAGGGTGTAGGGTTTTAGGGTTTTTGGGTTAAGGGTTATGCGTTCTAGGGTTTTAGGGTTTTAGGATCTTGGGATTTTAGGGTTTTAGGGTTTAGGGTTTGGAGTTTTAGGGTTTGGGGGTTTTAGGGTCTAGGGTTTAGGGTTTTAGTCTTTTAGATTTTAGGGTTTGGGGTTTACTGCAAATCCCGTTACGCCCTGACCCGCATGGCTTCATGTTCTGAGTACTTCACGGCCCCTCGCCCTGAACCTCATGCTTGCAAGCTAAAAGCCTACAACTTCAGGTCTAACCCTGGAACCTACACCCTAAAGCCCGAGCTCTAGACCTTAAGCCCTGAACCCTAAACCTTAAACTGGGGCTTCCATGAGAGTGAACCGATTTGCAGGGTGGCCCAAACCGCTGCTAGCACCACATCTTGCAGCACGCGAAGGTTTGTTCAAGCCTAAACTCCACAAGTCAGAGATTTGGACAATCGCGGCTTTGTTGATTCGCTTTGAGGGCAGATTCACGACGTGTTCATTTGTTTAATTGCGCATGCTCGCGCTCTACCACAGCCGTTCTTCCAAGAAGTGTGAGGTAAAAAGATATTGAAAGCAGTCTTAACACTGCGTCTCGGGATTCTGCTACATCCCAGATCCACTTGAAGAAATTCACCTACGGCCTAATTGGGGGAGACTGTTGCTGAAGCCCGGCCCGCGTGAGCTGTTTGTCATGAATGGGTATCAAGTTTTGCAAGAAAACCCAACCCAAGACCCAACCGTCTATGCATAGAGACGGTCAGACACTTTTTTTTGAATGTTGTTGCAGCATAGGGTAAGCCGATGCAAGGCAGACTTTAATCCCAAACCTAAGCCCTAAAGAAGCTTAAGGGATCTCCGAAATGTTATATAGGGGCCATATAGGGTGATATATTGGGGGATTATTAGGGTATATGCAGGGGATTGTTTTGGCATAATGGAAAAATGGAAACTACTATAATGGAATACGGTATTATGTTGGGTAGTATTCACAAAGGTTTCCGCTAAACCCACAACCCCAAAATCTTTCAGCTGTGGAATTACCCCAAGGCTCTATAGCTCAGGTTTCAGACCCCTCAATGTCATCAAAGCACAGTGGATGGGCAACATCCCGCATAACCCTCCATCCTTGCAGCTCACGTCGGAGGAACGAAATCTTGCAGGACTTACTATCCCCAAAAAGCTGTAGACCGCGTTTACGTGCTTATCAGTAGGTCTTCGTCTTCAGATTTTGAGCTGCACCTTTGAAATTCCTCCATTACTCTGGCCTGTTGTAAAATGTAGAGGCCTAAGTCAGTACCAGGGCTTAGGAACCGTAAAGCCTCTAGGGTGCAGGGTTTAGGTTTACCAAGATTGCGATCCTAGATTTTGGTATACAGATGGTAAACGATGCTGCAAAGAGACTGCAACGTGACATTGGGCAGTTTGGGGTTTAGGGTTTAGGGTGGGTAGTTAGTGAGGCCTTTGAGGAAGAGGCCTAGTATGCTTCCCAGGATTGTGGTCCTATGTCTTTGGCCGCTCGACCTCGAGGTAACTGTCCTTAAGAAGTTCTGTTTATTAAGGGGTTGTGACAATTCCTATCACCTTTGTGGGAACTGTTACTGTAGGGGGGCATCACCCAACCTACATCCCAACTTCCTTTGAGTACTCGTCTTCACTGTCATTTGGTGGTAGTATGCATGGATACGTAGGGTAGGGCAACAGTGGACTTACTGGAGATGCAAGATGGGCATGGTTCAACATACTCAGGTTGGCTCTCTAGTCCCTGAACCATGAGCCCAAAACCCCAAAATCCAACAGCTTAAACCCTAAACCCTAAAAGACCGATATGGGCCAGCACTTCAGCATGACAGCCCTGGAAGATAAGCATCAGCCACATTGTGCGAGATGCTGTCTTTGGAGAAGATGTGTCAAAAAAGAGATTGCCCATGTGCTCCGAAGCTTATGTCTGGTGTATCACGGCCAGGATTGACACCTAAACCCTAAACCCTAAACCCTTGCGAATCTGGATTTTGGGAACCCTAAGCCTGAACCCTTCCGAATTTGGCATGAGACCAAGAAAACAGAGCCTTGCAATCATGAGACCCGAAGTTCCAGGCATTGAACTTCTAAGCTGGATATAGTCCCCCTTAAGTAGAGGTTTAGGGTTTAGGGGTTTAGGGTTTAGGGGTTTAGGCTTTAGGGGTTATAGTTCCCCTTAAGTAGATAGAATATGGGGTATATGGGCGCATGGGGATCTTATTATAATATACCCGAAGCCATGTTCTATCTACTTATGGAGGACTACAGCCTTTTCATGATGAGTTTATGGTACGCACCGAAGAGCCACAAGCAATTCCCCCGAACCCTCGACCGCAATCCTGGTTCCTAAGCCCGAAAGCTTGAAGCCTATGTGGTAATTTCCCAAAATAGGGGGACCCCAATACAGACCCTAATAACAATTATCCTTATTGTTCGGACCCCCAAAGAGGTATCCCTAACTTGGAGAAACCCCAATATAAGCCCTAAACGAACACACTGGGCCTGGGTTGTCATGTTGCAGCACCTCCTGGGGCATGTCGCTTTACTTTCTACGCGATGACATCTCAGCTCGCCGTTCCAGCGCATAGGGCCAATCCTGCCCTAGACCCTACGGAAAACAGAGCGGCAATCCTGCACCCAAGCCGTAAACCCCGCAACTCTGGCTGCACAAGCCGAGAAGTAGGGGGGGGGTCCCCAATTTAGGGGAACCTTTTTTGGGGGGTTATAGGGGATATATAGAAGCTATATGGGGTCATATAGCTTTTAAGGTTTAGGGTTTGTAGTTTGTAGGGTTTAGGGTTTCCCAAAATAGTTTTTTGGGAGTCCCCATAGCAAGGACTCTTGTAGTTTGAGGTCAATTTTGGGGTCCCCTATTTAGGGGGAAACTACAAAGCGTACCAAGTAGAAGCCTCGAACTTCTTCCCACGCGGTTTAGGGTTTGGGGTTTACGCTGCTTTGTACCCCGAGGTCGTAACGACCCCTCGTGTTGGAGAAAGCCCACCGTATTAACCACCCTTTGTAAAGAAGCCCCTAAGCCCCAAACCTTAAAGCCTAAAGACTTTCAATCCTAGTCATAGTCCTAAGCCAATCCTAAATCCTACCCTCCCGGAAGAAAATAACATGGAAACCCAAAAAGGACCCTAGAAGGCCTACAGTCCCTTTAAAAAGGGCTAGATGGGTTTCCATGTTAGTTTGGGGGAGTGTAGACTCTGAAACCTTGAGTCAAAAACCTTGGATCCTAAATTCCAACCCCAGAAGCCCCTGGGTTTATTCGGAGGTCCAGGGGACTTAGTAAGAAGGTATATATCCATATAGTATAACCCTTGTATTCCTCTGATATAACCTACAAGCCCTAAACTCTTTACCCTTAAGCCCTAAACCCCAAACCCTAAATCCTAAACCCCAAACCCCTAAACCCCTAAACCCCAAGCCCTAAACCCTAAACCTTTAAGGGTTTACGGCAAGCGGCCGAGGCCTACTGCCACAGCCGCGGCGTCATCCACCGGGACCTGTTCCATGGGGGATAGGATTTAGGGGGTTTAGGGTTTAGGGGTGTAAAGGTTTAGGGTTTAGGGGTTTAAGGTGTAGGGGTTAGGGTTTAGGGGTTTGGGGGTTTAAGGTTTAGGGGTTTAGGGATTAGGGATTTGGGGGCTTAAGGTTCGGGTTCAGGGTTTAGAAGTTTGGGGGTTTTGGGTTCAGGCCTTGGGCTTTGGGAGGTTAGGGCCTGGGGTCAGGGCCAAGGGCTTAGGGTGCGGGGCTTGTAGTTGTAGGGTTTAGTTTAGGGCTCAGTTCAGGGTATACAGTCCAGTGTTGGGGAGAAAGGTTTTGCGGTTCATATGGCTGACCTGAAAGGCCTATGGTCCACAGCAGTCCGCCGTCTCCATTCTTTTGGGTAGCCAGACCTTTTTATGTAGGGTTCAGGGCAAACCCAAACTCTAAACCAATACCCCCTCAACCCCTGAACCCTACACCTCTAAGCACTACAAGGCTGAACCCCAACCCCTAGGCTGTCGGGATTCAGAGCCTAGCGTTTCGGATCTTAACTAGCTGACAGGTTGGGTCAAGCCCCCTAGCAGTAATTGACATGGAAGTGGCCATTATCATTTTTTACTGTCATTTTTTTGTGGTAATCAGGTGCTACTGAGACGGGTGTAGCTTTATGGGTTCAGATTAAGGTTTAGGGTTTAGGGCTGTGCGCCGTTTGAATGTGTCGTAGTATTAGTAGCCCTACAGGGGCCGTTTGGGCGCATCGCTTTTTAGGTGTAAGAAGTGACTAGTGTTTGCGGACATTTCAAACCATCCCAAACCGCTCAAACCGTAAGCCTGAAACCTGAAAGTGGCTTCCCAAATATGAGCCCCTAAGTTTTCATCTTTACTCTACAGCCCGCACAGCCTTCAGCCACACAACCCTAGCCTGTTCCGAACCCCAAAGCCCTAAACCCTAAACCAGGAGGCTTTCTTCTGGGAGCCCATCTATAAGGACTAAAGTAGTTTGGGTATCCAAGGGAGACCTGAATCCTTTGACCCTAAACCCTCAACTTTTAACCCTGCGCTCTTAACCCAAACCCAAAACCTTTCACCCTACACCCTAAACTCTCAACCCACTCTCAACTCTAAACCCTAAACCCCGAACCCTAACACCTGAATTTGACATTTAAAAACCCAACCAACTGCAAGCCGATCCCCTGAGGATCTGAAGCCCGACAATGTGCTCTACGCCACTAAGGCCGGTGAACTCCAAGGTTTAGGGGCCTAGGGTTTGAACTCCAAGGTCTCGGGGCTTAGGGTTTGGGGTTTAGGTTTTAGGGTTCAGGGTTTGGAGTTTAGGGTTTAGGGCTGAAGGATTTAGGGTCTGGGGTTAAGGGTTTAGGCTTTGAAGTGTTACCTAGTTTTAAGCTGGGTTATTAGATGGGTTGTGTGCTTCTAAGTCCTGCACCTGTAGCCAAGGTAGTCCCAAGCATGTAGTCATGTAGCCAATGGCACCCTAAACCCTACACCACTACCCTGTAGGCGGAAGAGTAGGGTATGGGGTGTAGAGCCTCGGGTAGAGGTCGAGTTTAGGGTTTTGGGTTTAGGGTTGCTGTGAGAACTTAGATTAAATTGCCAGAATGTATATATATATATATATGTATATATATATATGTATGGTAAATGGTAGGGTTTTCCCCAATATAGTAAATCAAATTGAATTCCTTAACAGCAATCCAGTTAGGGTTTTGGGGTCTAGAGTTTAGGATTCAAGGTCTCTGGTTTTGGGGTAGAGTTTTGGGTTACAGTTTCAGATCGAGGCTTCGGGCCCGGCTTCCATGATGAGCCTCCAATAATAATACAGGACGAAAACGCGGTACAGGTTTAGGGTTTAGACTTGTGTATGTATATATGTATATATATATATATATATATTATTTCTATCTTCTTATATAACGATGTTATGTTGGGTGGCTTACTTTCAGGGGGAGTGGAGGGGTTTAATATTTGTGAAAGGGATTAGTCTTCAGGGCCCAGCGTAGTTGTTCTTTGTGGACTCGGAGCCCCAGGCCATTCAAGTTCAGGAGTTATAGGCTATGGGGCCACGCACAAGAAGACAATGATGCCGAGCCATTGTGAAAGAAGATGCGGTTCACTTCCAAAATTATGGTCTCCCACCATTACAGCATGCTCACCTTGTATCCAAAGCTTCTCACCCTTTAGTCCGAAAAGCGATGCTGTGGTCTCCTAATCCTCAAGCTTTCAAACACGTATGCAGGAGCTGTTAACTTCCAAGCTCCAAAACCCTCAACCATTAAAGGCCACGAAAGATGACCCAACCCAGAAAGAGAACAGGAAAAAACACTCTGTGAGCCAAAGGCCCCTGACAGCCCGATTAAAGCGGCGGCCCCAGTGTAGAGTTGTGCAAGCGATTATCAGGGCTCCATGGCCCTCTTGCGTTTTGAGGCTTTAGGGGTTTACGAGCATCACCCCTTTCCCCATCAATAGGGTTCAGGGTTTAGGGCCAAAGACTTTAAGTTTGTACCCTTAATGTTTGTAACCCTAGGTTTGGGGTCCCAAATACCCTTTATGCAGGGCCATATTCCACGGTTTAGGGACCCAACACCCACGGGTACAAGCCCCAACGGTACAACGGAAAACTCCAAACCCTAAACCCTAAACCCCAAGCCCCAAACCCTAAACCCTAAACCCCAAACCCTAAACCCTGAAAGCTACTTTGGAGATAGAGGGTTGAGAGGTTTTGGGTTGGTGGATTTGGGTTTTGGTTTTTTTTTGGGGCCTGGTGGGGAGCCTTGGGGCTGTTGAGGTATCCGCCAGAGCTTGGGGAGGTATACTTTAACCCCTGTGATACATGGCTCAGGGTTTAGGGCTTAGGGTTGTATACTTATACCCCCTTATAATTCTATAAGCCATAGAGGAACCCCGGCTACCAGCCCACACAATTAACCCACTTACTACGTCATCCTGACGCTCCAAGTGTGGAGAGGTTGTCTCTTGCAGCTTTATGGGCTTTTAGGGTTCAGGGTCCGTCCATCCAGAGACTCCTATGTAGTTTCTTTAAGGTTAGTATACTACAAGCCTTGACAAAAAGAGCTCACCATGGAACTACAGTGGAGTTCCTAGGTAGTAGTAAAGCCCGCCCATTTTGACTTGGAGGATTGGGGCTCCATAAGCTCTGGCGTGCAGAGCTCGGGTGCTTGAGGGCCACCGCCCCCCGCAGGAGCATTAGCCACAGAGCTCTGTTGCCATGAAACATACGTAACGCACACCCACTCATGTTCATACTTCCAAGCCATATTCCAAGCGATACTAATGAGTTCTTTGCTGGGAAAGCACGCATAGCAACAGCGTGGAGGGATTTGGGATGCTCTTCGAAAGCTTTCGATGTGGATCGCTCCTTCTTGCAGAACCTCGCCACGCCGTTGGGCATCCTGGTTGGTTTGGGCGCCTGCCTACAACTGCAGGCGGGCGGATGGCTTCACCTGGGCGTTGTGTGTTCATCATTCGTGTGGATAAATCAAGCGACCCATCAAAGAACTATTTTCTTTTCAGCAGGCAACCTGGACAGAGAGCATGTGCGCATAGGCATCACCGTCCTGTATGCCCTGCTCGGATGGATGCGCGGAGCCACCATCAGTATGGAAAATCCACGGAATAGTCGTTTGATCCCCTTGAGAGCGATGCAACGGTTCGTGGCCTTCCTGGCTGAGCGAAAGATGCACCTGAACCTGATACTAGGAGTTTAGACTATGACTCACATTAGGGCCTACCTCTAATTAGGGTCTCAGGCCCAGGGCTTGCGGGGTTAGGGTTTAGGTTTTAGGGTTTAGGATTTAGGGTTTGGGCTTTGCGGTTTATGCTTGGGGTTTTAGGGTTTGAGGTTTAGGGTCAGTGTCCAACTCTCGGATTGGTATATCACTCGGCTTCAAAACTATCAGCTGGTGCCCAAGTATTCCAATACAAAATAATCAGACCCCAAAGCGTTTGTATAGGGACCCGAAAGCCTAAACGGACCCCGTTCAGTCTAAGGTATATGCTGCCTAGGTGTTTGGACCCTTGAGGGCTTGCATTGTGCGTTGCCAAAGTTAAAGTTGGGTCTGCCCATATTCCTCCCCCCAAAAGACTAGAGGCTTGCCTAGAGGTACCTCAGAAGAGGACCCAAAAAGGCAAGAGCGTCAACTGGAATAGTAGTTGGAAGGGAAGATGGGATACATGTGTAGGGATGATGGAAAACAAAAATGGAAACTATTATATGGTACATGGTATAACTGTATTGGGGTATATATTAGGTTGGGCCCCCACCCACTAATAGTGGTATGGTACATAGGAAACTATATTGGGGTATATACTAGGTATCTTTTGTAAGGGCTAAAACTGTTTTTTTTTCCTACCGAGGTTTGGAAGAAGTGCATGTGAGCCTCCTAGGGCGAGGCTGGACTCGTGACCTTAACTCTCAATGACAGTGTCCTAACACTTTTTGGTGTAGGGTTTAGGGTATAGGGTTCAGGGTTTAGGGTATAGGGTTTAGGGTTTAGGGGTTTCCCAAAATTAGGGGTACCTTTTTGGGGGTCCCCATAATATGATTTGAGTATATTGGGGGCTATATTGGGGTCCCCCCTATTTTGGGAAGCTACCAAATCCTTTTCACCAGAACTTTAGACAACGACCCGTCATCGCGGGTGATTCTTGAACATATTTCTTGGCTTCTTGTACCCGAACCCAGTAAGGCACATGAACTTAGCATTTCTATCCCAACGAGGAACCAGAACTTGGAGACATCCTCAAGTGCGGCTGTAAATGGCTGCGCCCAAGCCCTCAGGTCATCGACTTTGGCCTGGCCGACTTCCTCCAACGTCCGGAGCTGAAGGGTTTAGTCTAGGGCTTGAAAGTTAAGCCCCAAAAGTAGGTAGCATAATGGCCCCAAATCCTCCCCAAAGTGATTCATAAGGCCATTCGTATAAGCCTTAAACTCTAAACGTTAAACCCTAAATCCAAAACACTAAACCCAAAATCCAAAATCCTACTTCCTACTCCACAGACCTTGGGGGCCCAGGTAGAGCTTAGGGCCAGGTTTGAGTGTTTTGGGCTTAGGGGTTGGGTAGTTTGCAGTTGAGGGTGGGTTTTAGGTTCAAGGTTCAGGGCTTAGGGTTCTGGGTGTAGGATTTAGGATTCAGGGTATAGGGTTTAGGGCTTAGCTGAGTACTTGGAGCGAAGGATGTTTAGCGCTAAGGAGTAAAGGACTTCGGCACGGCTCAAGGTTTAGGGATTGGGACGAGCACTCTTCAGGTAAGCAAAGAGTCTTGATGGAAGGTTTAGGGTGTAGGGTTGGCTCTGAAATGCATGGAGACGGCGCTTGGAGGAAGTCTTGTTCCTCCGTACTCCTAAACCCTAAACGCTATGGAAGTACAACGGGTTGCAGATCCTACGTGGCGCACGGCCTCCTCCATCCACGGCACATTTGCATCAGCCTTTCGCATGGGCGCAGCCAGGTTCTCCAAACCCCTGATTAGGAATGGATCCTCATAGTGGTTTCTACATCATGCCCAATGACATTAAGCCTAAAGCCTGATGTCTACACCCAGAGCTCCGATAAGCGAGCCTCCGAACCCAAGGCCTCAACCACTTAACCCCCCCCAAGCAACCATGGAAGCTGACACGGGGATTAGGCCTTAAACCTAATCCCAAAGCCCAAATCCCAAATCTGGATCACTTATGAGATTGCTTGGAATATGTCTTATGCTAAAAGGCCAGGGTAACATCAACACGTATTAGAACCGATACACTATGTGTGGATTTCCACGTGAGTTTGGGGGAGGGTACTACCCTATGGTGTCTTATATGCTGACCATTATGGATGCTGTCTCGCCCACAAGACTTTAAGCTTAGAATCCTGCACCCGATTCTTAAGATTTCAGAGCAGAAAGGGTACAAGGGACAAGTCTCTGAATTCCTTGTGTTTCGAATTAACCCGACACCCTAAACAAAAGCATCTAGGGGGACGCATGGCCTTGGGGAAAAGGTACCATAAAACCATAAAACAATAAACAAAGAAACCCTAACCTCAACCCTAAACCCTACACCCTAAACCCTAGACCCCCAACCCTAAACCCTACACCCTAAAACCTCAACCCTAAACCCTAAATCCTCAACCCTACACCTTATAAACCCTAATCCCTAAACCCTAAACCCTCAACCCTAAACCCTAAACCTCCCTAGGCCTGCGAGCTGCCGCCGGGGGCAGAGCTATGGAGAGGGTCGAGCTGGCCCCGTATTCGCTCAGGAATGGGTTTAGGGTTGAGGGTTTAGGATTCAGGGTTTAGGGTCTAGAATTTAGGGTTTAGGGTTGAGGGTTTAGGGTTGAGCGTTTGGGGTTTAGGGTTGAGAGTT
>CAJNIZ010001694.1:14826-27289 GCA_905231905.1 Symbiodinium pilosum
ATTTGGATGAGACTCAGGATACCTATTATGCTCCCTATTAAGGGGAGGGGGCTTATTAATCCCTAATTCCTAAACCCTAAACCTACCTACAGTAAGTTCCTTTCCAATTCTTCAAGTCCTTAGGTGCCCTAAACCCTAAACCCTACATTAAGTTCCTAAACCCTAAACCCTAAACCCCTAAACCCTATACCCTAAACCCCAATTCTTCAAGTCCCTAGGTGCCCATTTGGATGAGACTCCCGCTAAATCATGGCGTCAGTCTCGCCTGGACTATGATCCTAGCTCCTCGGCGTATGGAGCTCCATTTTAGCCTCAAACCCTAGGGTTTAGGGTTTAGGGTTTAAGCCTCAAACCCTATGCTCGTGGCTTCCCCTAGTAGGTTTAGGGTTTAGGGTCTAAACTCCTTAAAAGGGTCAAGAGTCCTTACAAGGGGGTTATATATGGGATTCTTTATTACAGGGGTATATAGGAGTTGTTAAGGTTAGTAAGGGGGATGCTCGGAGTTTAGACTTAGCTCATATGGAAGTTTCCATGCATAGAGGGCCCAGCATAGACCCCAATATCACGTACTCCTAATTGTAGCGACCCCCGAAATCCCTAGTTTTTGGAAACCCTAACGTTATTAGGCATAAGTATGGTGCAGTGATCCAAGTCAGTTTCAATTCCTCCTGAGCCTTACCGCCTGTCTTGTTTGCCAAGAGCGCGCTTCGCGGCAGCGAGAAGTGACCGCCACATTGCTGGCTGCTCAGATTATATACCCTGTAATCCCTCACAGCATCACACAGGCTTCTTTGGCTCCTCTGCCCGCTCTGAGCCTAGGTCTGGATGTCCAAGTGAGTTCTGAGCACAAGCGTGCAGACCTCAACCAATCCTCAGAAGTTTCCAAGGGATTTGCACGGTGGCTGGCAGACAACTCCTGTGTATTTTCCTGCATGCGCCCCGCCTGCAGTGGTCCATCGCACTGATGTTGTGAGCCCCAGAGCAAATCCATTTAGTAAGGACGAAAAGGCAACAATAATGTTGGTAATCATAGTCAGAATGGTAATAGTAGTGCTAGTAGTGAATGATTTAGATTGCTGCGGCGTGCCAAGCTGCCACGCCATTGGCGGCGCAAGATGCTGGCTGCCTCGGCACGGGACACCTGGCGCATGAAGGACTCCTAACTGCCTAGAAGGCACTTGCTACATAAATTCCACATCAGAGACCTCCCGTGGCCCATTTTTCCAAGGGTTCGAGCACAGGGAAACAGGACTGTCAGATGCTGGAACCCTTTTGGAGCCAATACTAGGCGATCTCCATGCTTTGGTCAGTGGAGCCAAAGCTCATGCTCCATGCTCTACAGACCCCAGGCGCCTTAAAAGAGGATAGACTCCGACGTTTGGCTGACGCTCTTGCTTGTATGTAGGTTTCCTGAAATGAAGGGCTTAGGGTTGAGGGTTTAGAGTTTAGGATCTGCAGCTACTAGGGGCTCGGGCTATCTCACACGGCGTGTTGCTTTTGTGCGCCGGTCAGGGCCGACAACGGGAACAAGTCCAGATTCATGTGGCAGTTTCCCTAAATAGGGGGACCCAATAAAGACCCCCAAATATTATACTCCTTATTATGGGGACCCCCAAAAGGTACCCATAATTGTTGGGAAACCACCATGTATTGCGGTATACATTATCTTTCGACCATGCTTTGCCATGTTGCAGCTGTGAAGGCAGTGATGCAGCGATGTCATGGCTGTGAAGCACGGCTTAGCCCTACATGATTCCTGTAGCCCCTTTACAGGAACATGTAGTGTAGGGTTCAGGCTTCAAAGCATGATTCATAGTTTTTTGGGGTTTAGGGACCAAGTCTATGTGGCAGACGCAACAGCAACCCAGTGCAGTTGTACTGACTCATGGTGACCGGCCCCATCTTCCTACCCCGCATCTATAATGTTTTGAGACAGCGTGCGATTGTTGAGAAGTGAGTGAACGGACGCAGAAAGGCCAGAGTAGCATGCAGGCTTGCATGTGGAGCGGTATGGAGCAAGGGCTTCCTGCACATGCGCATGCACACCTCCTGGAAACACCGTAACGGGACATGCCAGCACACACACACACAACATAGCACGCCGTTCGCCGTGCTTTACAACAGCAATCCTGGCAACTTTATGCTTGTCTCCTTGTGGGGAAGCCCCTTCTTGCAGATGCATTGAAACGCTTCTACCTTGGGTTATTGCTCCTCACATGCATTCCTGACTGGCCCTAAGCTGGTTAGCCAGGCTGCATGGAGGGTGGCTCCAGGGTTTAGGATCTTGTTGCCGACAACTTAGCAACAACACGCCGGTGTGGTTTGGCGAATGCAGTGCAGGTCCGTGTGAATAAAAAGCCTAGACCCGAAGCAAATGCGGGAGGTGCCCGAACAATCCCCATGCAATCCCTCGTAAACATCCCGCCCCTGTCCCAAAAAAGCATGTGACCTGCGCAAGAGCCATGTCGACTTGGGATACTGACAGGAAGGAAGGGCGTCCACCACCCGCGAAGGTCCTGGAGGGTTTGGGCAGTAGCAAGGTTTTCGGAAGCGCAAGAGAAGTTTTCCTGCCGTAGTCTCTCATGTCCGCAATTTCCATGCTGCTATAGTCCTGCTTACCGGCAACGTGCCCACTAATGTCACTATGCTAGCCAAAGCATCACAGACCTCTACAAACAAGCTATCACGGTTTTTAGGATCATTTCTCAACTTCTAGGTCTGGCCTCTTGCGCGCCACCTTTGGGCGCTGCCAAGCTGCTTCTCTTATGATACCTCTACGTCAGGTTCACTTTCTCCTCGATCACACGGGGTCGGCCCAGCTTAATTTCCAAACCCCACAGCCCAACCTCGGAAACTGCATAACGACAACTCCACGGGCTCATGCGCAGTCATGACATTTGAGAGTCTGAGATTGAGGCTTTGAAAACGCCCTCAAAGCAGCTGCCAGCCAGCCAGCCGACCACGCCTGATGGGGGCTTCCTAACATGGCTGCAATCGCACAAGTACCAAAAGCTGGCGCGGAGTGTTCTTGCGCATTGCCAAGTTTTTCTGGCTTGATCCGCGTGTCAGGCATGTGGTCGGTACATTTTGCCCTAAAAACTGCGTAGCCCCCAAATCCTTGCAGGATATAGGGCTTAGGTCGTTCAGGGATAACAGCCCGATAATGGAGAATGAAATGGACAAGAAAGTCCAAAATGAAATCCAAATTATGCCCAAGAATGTCAAACTTTAACGGTGCCCCAGCAGGGTAGAAACGGGCGGCCTCGTCGTCACACACGGACGTGGGAACTAGACAGTACACATATTATAGTACAATACAGCATAACACAGTATAACATATGATATAGTATAAAATAGTATCACTATTATACAAAAATTAATATAGTATACCCCGTCAGGACTGAAGAGAACAGCTAAAGCTGCGAGCCGACGTCCTCCGGATTTGAAATCTCAAAGTTTGGGGTCTGGCGTAAAGGCAGACGCCAAAAAAGCCTCGTGGGGTGCAGAATTGTGGATACTCCCTCTGCTGGAATATCCATGCCTGCATTCATTGCGGACTCAACACGGACAGGAGGTCCATATCCATATCCCTTCCAACCCTGAAACCGGCACCTATACAACGTTTTATGCGTGTCAGCAGCCACGTGGTGGATTTGGCCGTTTGGCCTACACGTTACGTTAGGCCCTGACTACAAAAACCTGAAGGTAGCAGCATACACGGTCGTGTGGGCTTGCTACGGCGGATTCTCGCGTAATGAACGCTACCCTGGCCTCTGAGTCTTCTGAAGGAATGCACGTAGGCCCGGAACAAGCAAAGCCCACTTGCAGAAACAAGGAATCATACTGATTAGCGAGCTCCCCATATTCTGAGTTGCTGTTAAGGAACTTAACTGAAGGCAGTATATTGGGGAGACCCTATTATTAACAATAGATACTCACTATGGTAACTTAAACCTTAAATCTTATAATGCCCATTATGGTAGCTTGATATACGTTCCTTAACCCAACTAATTTTGGGAGAAGGGTCCATGGGTGCTAAAGGCCGGACAAAGCCGTCTTTTTCACTTGGGTACTTCCCAAAATTAGGGCTCCATTTTGGGTGATAGCAATAATTATAATCCCAAGATTTAGGGCTCAGAGTTTAGGGTTTAGGATGGGTAGTTCCGCCAAGATTTGGGTCCCATTTTGGTACCCCTGAACACCTGCACCTTACCCAGCCCACCGACAACGTTGACACTCATTTTGTCTCTTCGCTCACCTTGCGTCTCCTTTGACACCCAAGGCTCTCCTCTCCCTGCCCTGCCATGCGTCCTTCTCCCTGTCCCTTGTCACTCCTGGTTGTTTCCCTCCATCCCTCCTCCCTCTCTTTTTCGCTGGCTAGATCATGGGCCGCCTTGCTCATGAAAACGTTTGTTGTGTTCTGTCTCCCCGTTGTTGGATAGGTGCTGACTTGGGAAGAACACCTTCCTCTCACGGTCCTGAAAGGACTGTGCACAGCAGCCCTGGGCTCGGATGCACAAGACGTTTTTTCCCAAAAACTCAAGGTCTTCTGGGGTTCGCCCACAATGCCTATGAGCCCAATGCTTTCGGTTTTGAGCACCAAATTTGTGAAATTGTGTGGAGATCCGCCCGTAGAGGTAGACCCTTCAACAAGATGCAAGAGGACAGGCACCGCGCCTTTGGATGCCTTCATTCAGAACCAAATGTAGAAGCTTCAATCATTGCTTGTATGATCCTTTAAGTTCCCATGTACTCGAGTATAACACACCACAAGAATTTGTTGGAAATGAACCGGTGGACAGCAATTCGCTGCACCACTGAAGTGCTCGGTGCGGGTGTCTGGTTTTGTGTGGGCAAAGGGTTCAGGGTCAGGGTTCAGGGGGATTTGTTTCAGCCCTCGGGTGATTGATGTGACAATCTTGTGGACAAGCAGGATTCATGGGAAGAACAGTAGTAACGAAACAAGAAGAAAAGGAAAAGCAAGAAGAGCAACAGCAAACACAGAAGTCATGCAAACTTTGAAACATAGACCTCTAAGACCTACATTTCGGGAACAAGAACTGCGTCGTGCTTTCAGGGGCTTTCCCAAACTCAGGAGTCCTTCTCGGGTGGGATCTAGGCATAGTCAGGATTGTTTCTCTTGAAACTTAGTGAGGCTTAGGGTTTAAGGCTTCAGGACCGGGCGGGGCTTAATCAAGGGAACCGCGTTTCCCTGTTCTGGATTTGGCTTCATTAATATGATCAACACGTCCGGGTTATGGGCGCGCATGCTCGTTGGGGCCTCATTTACTGTAAAACAACTGTTGCAAAGCATTCTGCGCTGCAAGCTAGATGAATCAAAAGACCGTCTCAGCGGCTTGAAGCCTGAAGGCCCCAGATAAATAATTGTACAGTTCTTTTGTCCATTCTGTGTATCATCAGGAGCCGGAGTTGTCGCAGATCAAGCTTGTCGGAGCAGGTGCCTTGAGTCAGTGACCTCTCCGCCCTCTTGTCTTAGTTGCTGGTAGGGCGGACCCCCATGGTAGTATGACTATACAATCCGATCTCTACATCCGTACAATCTTCCTTGCAACCCATGCCTTCATTCCTTACCGGCTACCAGTGAGTCTTGCGTGTGGCCTACGCAGTCAGACATGCGACAGTTTTGCAGGCAATGAGTCAGTGGAGATGGATATGCAAAAGCAGAAGAGCGCACTGCTTCAAGATGACCTGACATAGCTACATGACGGTGGCTGTGTACTGATGTGGCCAAGGCATTGGTGAGTGAGGCACTCATGCAGGGGCCTCACGCAGCTCACATGCAGGATCAAAGGTCGCGAGATGGGTCGAGTGATCTTAGCTGGGTGCTAAGCTCAGCCGTTGCAGTCTGGAATCTGCCGAAATCACAGGGTTTAGTGCTTAGGGGTATGGGGCCCCGCAAGCCCTTCTTGTCTTGTGCTTATAGTCTCCCTTACGTATGGATTTGGGTAGATGATCCCCATATAACCCATGTTCTATCTACTTAAGGGGGACTATATGTTGTTCATCCGATCCGAGGCAAGCGTGCCGCAGAGGCTCTGGCCACCACGAGCAGGACAGCAACGAGGACCGAAGATTTGATGTGTTTGTGTTTTACGGATGGGATGATGCTGTGGAGCTCAATCTCGTTACCCAACACACTTTAGCAAGAAGCACCCACAAGTCTAATGGCACCTCGCATTGCAAGATTACCTTTGATGGATGGGGGTGACTTTGTCCTCTGGGTGCAGCAGCTATGCCTGTTGCTTCGCAGCTCTGGATGGCAGGTGGCGGCCGAGCGCTCAAGCCAGCTAGGCTGCCTGCACGCGCTGGATTTGGGCATAGCGTGGCCTGGACAGTATGGATCATGGATCCACGCTTCAAACATTGCTTTAAGTTTGCATGCCACGAACATATCTCACATACATTACTTACCCGAGTCCTTTGACAAAGGTGGACAAGCAGTTCCAGTACAACTCTGCAGCGTGGGGGGTGCGCAGGTCTTCCTCCAGCGTCTGCATGAGCGCTCCTATCTCAAAAAAAAAAAAGCAGAATTGGACAGCACATGGCGTTGGATCCCTCTGCTTCGCATCTCTCATTATCTCATTTGCGAAGTAGTCCAGGACAGCAGTTTGGTTGTTTCGGTTGCTTTTGCAAACTAAATCAAATCGGGTCCACGCTCCGCGTGATATGTGCCCAGTCCTGTGCTTCAGGATCATGACAGTCATGAGACGGCCAAAAGTTTGGCGCCCTATGTTTTCAGTTTTCAGTCAATCTTGCTGTTCTGAGCGCTCCTTGGCTTAAGTAGTGAAACAGCGCATGCAGGGCGGCAGAGAATTATGCAAACGAATCATCTCCAAGCTAGCGCTCGCTCTTTTTCGTAGAGCAAGGCTATTTAATGGGTCTGGCTGCATGGGGATTGAGAGCACTATCTCAGCAGAGAAAACTAAATTTTCCGGCAAGCAAAATCGGTGGATGCTGGCATCTAGTCATGGGACTTTGCCTTCTTTCCTGCATGCAAGTGTGTGCAAAGCACCTGATCGACAACCAGCGAGAGGCAAGACATGCTCTCATTGAGACCTGGTCGTTTCTTCGGAGTTGTTGCAGCACCGCATGCCTCCTTGTTTCCGCAGCCGGGCTTTGTTTGTTCCGGGCCTACGGCCAGGGTAGCATTCAGTATGCTTAGTGTCCGCAATTGCCAGCTGGTAAAATGTCTCTGCAAGCATTTCCCGATGCGCAGGCGTGGCGGCGATGCCTGTTGTAGTGCCGAGCCGTACTGTCCCCAATGGCTTTAAGACTAAGTTCACTTTTCTGTCTAAAAGCGAGCTCGACGCCCTCAAGGATGACTTGGCAGAGGTGGCGACATGTGCCTGTCTTAGCTTCACAGGGCTTGTAGCTTGCTGCGATGTTGCGCACGGCGTGCCATGTATGAGGCTCGGGCTTGGATGGCGTAGCAATGGAGCTAGTGCATCGCCCAGAGGGTTTAGGCTTCGGGTGCAGGGTTCAGCGTTTCGAGTTTTACCGTGTTGGCCAAGAAACTGTCCACCAGACAATCCTCCCAAAGCGAGAGGCAGGATCGTAAATTCAGCATGTTGCCCTTGTGCAAAGACAGTGGTGGAGTCGTGGGCAGGATGGGCTGATCAGCCTGCCCGACGACGAAGTCGATGCCCTGCTCCACGCTTTGCTGGACACGTGCAACTGCAGCTGGCTCAGATGCCGTACTCCCGAATGCAAATGTCTCCTAATCTGAATGGATTCGCCGTTAGCGCTGGCCTTTGCTTGACGTGTTTTCATTGTTTTCGAGTTTCTGGTACTCCCTGCAAGGGGACGCTATCTGCGTGAGTTATTGAAAGGTCATTCGGAGCATCTCAGAGTTTTTGCTTTCCTGATTGGTTGTGATGCAGATGTGTTGCGCTTACTTCATGTCATGTGCCCATGGAGCAATCTGAAAGCTGCCTGCAAGATGAAGCAGCTACCAAACGGTTTGCGTAGGTCCGGTTACCAACCTGGTTGTGATAGACCTTTGCATTTTTTGTTTTTGTGAGGAGTGGGGTCATCTCACATCGACGGGCTCCGCACTTCAAGCGCTGCCCATCACCGGAGGGATTTTTGCTTGCCGGATCTTCTGCCTGTTGAGATAATGCTCTCATGCAGCTTGACTGCCCCGCACGGGCTGTTTCACCCCTTGCCGATGAAAACATGGAACGCTCCAGTTGTTGGCTGCCTCGTCATTTGACATGAGCTGTTGTAGCACCGTATGATTCTTTGTTTCTGCAGTTGGGTTTTGGTTGTTCCGGGCCTACGTGCGTTCCTTCAGAAGACCCAGAGGCCAGGGTAGCGTTCACTATGCTAGACTCTGCCGCAGCGGGCCCACACATCCTGTATGATGCTACCTGCAGGTTAATTAGTCAGGGCCTAACGTGTAGGCCAAACGGCCAAATCCACCACTTGGCTGCTGATACGCACAACACTTGTAAAGGTGTCGGGGTCAGGGTTGTAGTGGATATGGACCTGCTGTCCGTTTTGAGTCAACACTGAGTGGAGGCATGGATATTCCAGCCAAGGGAGTATCCACAATGAAACACTCCACGAGGCCTTTTTTTGGCGTCTCCATGACGCGAGACTCCAAAGTTTGACATTTCAAATCCGGACGACGTCGGCTCGCAGCTTTAGCTGTTCTCTTCAGTCCTGAACGGGTATACTACATTAATTTTTGTATACTATATTATATACTATATTGTACTATGTTACTATATTATACCATTCTATATTATATTAAATTGTATTGTACTATAATATGTGTATTGTTAGTTCCCACGTCCGTGCTTGACGACGAGGCCACCCAATTCTATCCTGCTGGGACACGGTTAACGTTTGAGATTCTTGAGCATAGTTTCCAGTTGACTTTGCACTTTCTTCTTGTCCATTTCATTCTCCATTATCGGGCTGTTATCCCTGAACGCCCTAAACTCTATATCCTGCAAGGATTTGGGGCTTCGGCTGCGCAGCACAGGCTTTTAGGGCAAAGATATACCGACCACATGCCTGACACGCAGATCAAGCCAGAACAAACATGGCAATGCGCATGAGCACCCCGCACCAGCTTTTGATACTTTCGATTGCAGCCATGTTGGGAGGCCCCCATCATGCATGATCGGCTGGATGGCTGGCAGCTGCTTCGAGGGCGTGTTCAAATCCTCAACCTCAGACTCTCAAACGTCATGACTGCGCATGAGCCCGTGGAATTGTGGTTATGCAGTTTCCGAGGTTGGGCTATGGAATTTGGAGATTATAAGCAGGGCCGTTGAAGGTGTCGTGAACTGCCTTCAATTTTCGATCATCCCAAGAACACGGGACCAAGGGCCAAATTCCGCAAAGGGATTGGCTGGACTCAGGTTGTTGCGCCAGATGGGGTTTCATGTGATGCGCATTCGCATTCTCGGTACATGGCTTCTGACAGGGTTTAGACAAATCAATGTACAAACGCAGTGGTGGTTGATCCTGGGCCTGGATCTACATCCTGAAGCTTTCAAATGTTGAAGGCGGAGCATGAAGACTTCCATCACGATTGAGATATTTAGTAATTCTGTGCGTCTTTTGGCCAAAGTTCAAGGCTCCCAAAAAAATTATCACTGAAATTGGCCGTCATAGTTATAGGTAATAGTTATAGTAATAACAACAATAGTAATAATACCAATAGTAATGACATTTGTAATAATAATCATAGCAATAGCTAAGGCCTGAGCGCGAAACATTTTTCACAGGGTTCTTGCTGCCGGGAGATGCGAGTTGTGAGCCAGCGCAGGCTGTGTGATCGCCAACAAAGGCCAGCCCGAGCCAACATTCTTCTTGTGACGGCTAGTGAGGCGTCAGGTAAGAATAATAACAATTATAATCGTAATAGTAGTAATGATAATAGCAATAATGATAGTAGTAACCATACACGTAATGATAATAGTAACGGTTTGCTGCCGGGTTTGCAGGCCTTGGATGAATTCAAGGCATTCCACAATGAGGATGTGCTCCCCGACGAAGAGGCGCCCTGCTGAAGCCAAGGTCTCCACTCTTAGCACAGCATGAAGGAACCACCGCCTGGAATCATGGCCCACCATCATCATCCTCATCGTCATCATTACAGTAGTTTCCATGTTCTTATCCATTGCCCCTATATAAGCCCAATATACTATAGTCATTAGAACCCCAATGTTCTCTTCATTTTGGCTATCCTTCCTGTGCAAGGTACAGTGACTGCCAAGTCTCATGGCCAGCGGCTGTCCGAAGGCCATCAGTTCGCAACTGCATAGCCATTTTCGTTCACGGATGACATTTATGTGTGCCAAGTCCATGCAGGGTCCTGAAGGAGAGGCTTTAGCGTGGTCTGATCTGTTAATGCAGGGCTGCTGGAACAGTCAGGGATTCTAGCGGGTGGTGATCGTGTCAAGGACCTACTGCTATGCAGTAACGTTGAATCGCAAATTTGCAAGTGAGGCTCTAAGCAAGCTAGGTCTCACGGGACGACTTGTGGAGGCTGTGATATCCTGTTCAGACGCAATTCGGTCTGTCTTGTAGTTTCCATTTTCTTTTCCATTATCTGAATAAATCCCAATATATACCCTATATAACCCATTATCGTAGTTTCTATTTTCTTTTCCAGTATCCCAATATAACCCCAATATAATACCCTATATAACCCATTATAGTAGTTTCTATTTTCTTTTCCATTATCCCAATATAACCCCAATATACATACCCTAATAACCCCCATAGTAGGCGTGGGTCGCGGATGCCCAGTGCGCTGAAGCCTCAGTCCGGCCTGCCTTGAGCGATCTAGGCACCAGTGGCTTGGAACGCATGAGACACTGCAAGCTTGCGCGCCTTGCGCTGGTGGACAAAATGGAATCCGGCATCACTTTCTTTTGCTATAATCGATGTGCTGCTGTTGTTTGCATGGCTTTGCAGCTGCAGGTAGATGGGTCGACAAAGTGCATGACATGCACGAACCCCAGATCACGTGGTGCTTCGTGGCCACGTTGGTGTCGCCCATCCCCTCTCACATGCTACCTATTTCTGTCCTGATGGTTTTCATTTCCCTTTAGCCGGAGAGCTCATGTAAGGCGAAGCCTGACGACTCAAGCACGTCATTTGAAGGGGGCTCAGAATTGTTGCCAGTTGTAATTACAGTATATTATGGGTATATTGTATGTTATGGGTATGTTGTAGTATGTTATGGGCCCTAAACGCCAACCTGAGGCCAGCTGTTTGATAAGCTCTCTGAGGCAGAGGCAAAAGCCGCGCGTTTTGAGGCTCGCAGCCAACAGCTTATGTCCTTTTTTCTGTGTGGTGACATCAAGTTGTTTTGTCTTGTGCTTGACAGAAACCACAGCTCGCACGCGTTAACGGCGGGAATGGTCACTAGATCATTTGGCTATGCCCAAGACTCTTCTTGCCACGTTCGATCGCATCAGCCCTGAACCCTATAGACCTTGACCCCTACCTATATAAACCCAGTAGAACCCAAACATAACCCCAATAGTTTCCATGTTCTTTTCCATTATCTCCACATATAACCCCAATATACTGTAGTAGTTTCCATGTTCTTTTCCATTATCCCCATGTGACCCCAATTCACTATATTAGACTCCATTTTCTTTTCCATTACCCCCATATGACCCCAATATACTATAGTAGTTTCCATGTTCTGTTCCATTATCCCCATGTAACCCGAATACACTATAGTAGTTTCCATGTTCTGTTCCATTATCCCCATGTAAACCCGAGACACTATAGTAGTTTCCATCTTCTTTTCCATTATCCTAATATAACCTTATAAAACCCTAAACTCTACACTCTAAACCCTAAACCCTA
This sequence comes from Symbiodinium pilosum, assembly GCA_905231905.1. NCBI lineage: Eukaryota > Dinophyceae > Suessiales > Symbiodiniaceae > Symbiodinium > Symbiodinium pilosum. The sequence continues at coordinate 26,689 of CAJNIZ010001694.1, forward strand.
AACCCTACCCTATTAACCGGCAGGCTGAAGAACCGGGCATCTTTCCGTCCGAAGCAGCAGATTCTCAGGTGCCTCAGGGTTGCAAATGGGTTGAGGGTTCAGTATATTGGGGTTGTGTTGGGATGAGTTGAAAAACACCTCGCAAAGTGGACAAGGCCTCCCAGTTCGTGTTGCCCAGATTTATGGAGATGTTTGCGCTTCCGTTCTTAGGAAGGCATCTGGACAAGGCGGCAGCATGGCATTATGTCTATCTATTATTTCCCGTATGACTATTTTACTGTTATTACTATCATGATTATTATCATTATTATTATCATTGTTACTATCATTAGTACTATCTGCACTACTATCATTAACTGATTACTGTTATTATTACAGGTCGTTGCGCGCTTGAGCTGTGCTTCCAAACATCAGCCTGGACTGCTGAAGTGTATGGGGCTTTCTTCTCTAAGAGGTGTCCGCGTAGATGGGCCTGTAGTGTTCCGAATCTGTATATACTTTTGGGGGGTTTAGGGTACCCCAGAATGTGTTGAGTTGATGGTGCTGGATAGCTTTGCAAGCAGGTGGCAGATTGATCTGCGCTTTGAAGGGTATCTGGCAA
>CAJNIZ010001695.1:5818-28196 GCA_905231905.1 Symbiodinium pilosum
TATATTATGTAGGGTTATATAGGGTTTGAAAGGGTCATATAGGTGTGATAGGCTTATATAGGGTTAGACAGGGTTATATAGCGTTAGTACATAGGGATAATTCAAAAGAAAATGGAAACTACCACTTCAAACAAGAATTAGGATAAGAGTTGCGGGAAGAATAAGAGTAGCTATGCTACTAAAAAGGTGGTAGCATCCACAGTGAGAATAATCAACTAGAACAGTGGCGACAATGAGTGTAATGAGTGTCAGTTTAGGGTTTTGGGTGTGGGGTTTTAAGGGTTTTGGATTTGGGGCCTCGGGCCTACGAGGGTTCAAGGTCACACGGTGGACATTGCAAAACTTCATGACCATAGGTATTACATACCTGAGGAACTTTGTACTTTAGCATATGCATGTCATGCAAGGCTCGGGCCTTTGGGGTTTAGGATTGAGCTCCTCAAGCAATCCCGTGGGGTGTTGGAGTCCAAGTGAAAAACATGTAGGATGCATGTATGTATAACCTCCAAAGTAATGCCAGGAGCGTTGCATGGATGACCACAGCGTTTGACATGCCTGGATGAACCGGCTGAAAAACAAGCAACACAGTACAGGACTTGAATGAGAAATACCCTGAGGCAGCTGTGTCGGAACCAACAGAACCATTAAGGAATCCATTCCAATCCTCTGCTGCCTTAAGTAGTAGACGGATGACATCCCTGAGATCTCTCGCACAGGAAACTCGGTCAAACAAAGATTTCGCAGCTTGCAACCTTCCCATGATCAAATTGGCCGCCGGTACTCTGACTGTTAGCCGGCCAATCTGTCTGTTGAAATCCTTCGCATACGTTGCGCAAGCGTCCTAGACATGGTAGTTTCCCAAAATAGGGGGACCCTTGTATAGACCCGAATATACTATAGTCATTGTTCTTGGGAACCCCAAATAAGGTGCTCCATATCTAGGTTCCTGAGGCCTTTTGACGTCAGCTGAACCCACTCCGCTAAAATAAATATTACACAAGCCCTAAACCATCCTAAACCTTGAGCCTACTTCCCTGAACCCAAAGCCCCGAACCCTTAACCCTGATCGTAGCAGCCTGTCGTAAGCCGCAAAGCGCGCCCAGTATCCCAGCTTCCTAAGGCAGGCGAAGCGCCCGCCAAGCAGACATCATCACCCTCGTGCCTCAACAACAATGGAATGCTGATGATGGTGTAGCCATCGTTAATGCAGACTCTGCACATTCTCTGGAAGTTCCAGATATTGCTATCTTGTTTATTTGTGGGTTTTGTCTGCTCCCAAGGCCCACGGTTGAGCAAGGGCCGAGGCAGCTGACTGGAAGTGCTGACTGTTTCCGTGGACTAGCGTGTAGGATTCAAGGTACAGTATCCCACACACATAAGGACAAAACCATACATAAGGTTGTGGATACCCTATAGGTCCAGTAACGGAGAATCAAATGGAAAAGAAGATTGACAAAAACATGAAAACTGGGATGCTGTTGCGATTTAGGCTTACGGATGTAACCACTTATGGACACTGAAATGGAAACGAAAGTGGAAAATGAACCGGGTAGTTCCCAAATTTAGGGTCCCATTTTGGTAACCCTTGGGAACTGTAATGTAATCTATAACAACCCAACTGGAAAAAATGGGTGCAGGCCCAAGACCCCGAAACCTTTGCCAGGCTGCGTGAGTGCACATTCGACCTCCATCAAGACAGCCATGGCGAGCTGGGAGCAAGTGGCCCCTACCTGTCCCCAAACTAACATGGAAACCTGGAAACCTCAAAAGGGCCCTACCAAGACTACAGCCCCTTTAAAGGGCGCTATATAGGGCTTCCTGTCTCCGGGGGAGGGTAGCTCAAGGAGCTCTGAATGTCTGAGGGCCTGGAGCTGGGGAGGGCTTCTGAACGGGTATGGGGTTCTGCATGAGAAGGATCCCAAGGTAAAAAACGGCCGTAAGGAACTATCGATACCGATTTTCTGAATTCAAACCCCAACCGCAATGAGGTGTGCCATCTGCAGCGGAGATTGCTCCGCCAGCGACCCGGATACAAACCAAACGTCAAATCGGTTCTGGAAGCTACTGCAAGCATAATGGCACGGAAGAAGCCGATCATAATTCAATCTCCAAAGCTTACCGCCCAAAGAAAGGCTCCGGAAGCTCAACGGAGAATGCAAAATCATGAGAGATGTGCAACACTTGCGGACGGTCATGGCGTTTGTCATGAGCGTGCACGAGAGCTTCGCAACGCCCATGGATACTCAATGCTTGGAACGTGAAACTCCATGAGAATTCTGCAAGCTCACGTTTACTTGTGGCTGTGCTGCCGAACATGAAAACACATGAGACTTGAAACACGTGAATGTCAAAACCGACAGCAGGTGCGAACATACACGCAAAACACCGGCAGGAATTAGACACAAACAGTAGCCGGAGCTTAGCGTTAGCATGTTGAACATGAAAATGCGCAAGCAATGCTCCCAGCACGAGACTGCGCGTCAGAAGCCGGAAAGCTAAAATATTGGGACTCACAGAAATATCTCTCTCAGAGTCCTGCATGCAATAATGTCGGGAGTCATGGAGGTGGGCACTTCATTCCCTCTTTGGACGCAGGATGAGAGAGTAGCTTCACATCAGGTTTTTATGGGACCTTGAAGAGCTTACTCGTTGCAAATGCGCTACCCATGTGCGTTATGCGCATTTTGCAATAAAATGACAGCTTTGTTGTGTAACATGGAGCTATAAAGGCATAGCATACTGTCTTCAAATTGTTCTATATGAAAACAGCACCCAGGCAGTCGTCGACAACTTGGCCCACAAGTTATGACGCGCAGAAAAAGACCTTATAGGCAATGTTTAGATATTGTTTTGGCATCAGGCAATGCCACAATGGCTGCTCTTTTGGAATCGGATTGTCACCGCTGTACAAGCCACGCGAGTTCTGGACAGCAGCCACAATGCTCCCGGACACAGCCATGCAAGTACTTGCTAGCGAAGCACGACTTCGTCTTCTTAGTATCAGCAACTACTCCTACAAAACAAAGGAGAATAATGATGATGCTCACATTCTTCGAGTTTATGGCAAACCCCGGTCCACCTGGCAAGCCCATGCCTGCTAGCCAGATGCTCTGGAAACAAAATGTTGACCTTCTTCGGCGAAACCTTTATGGATGGGAACCGATGTCAAAGTCGCTTTAGCAGCTGCTTCAGCTATGCAACTCTTTGGAAAGCCATTTTTCGTCAACCCGTAAAAGCGAGACCAGCTGACTGAAGAACCGCGAGCTATCACTTGTTTTTGTGATGCAGGTCCTGCCTAGCCTTTGCGCAGACCATGTTCAAATCTGTGGAATTTTAGCGCAGTTATACGCCCAAGACGGAGGGCAAAAGAGGTGGACTGCCTAGTTGCAGCATGTAACATGCAATTAAGCCAAATTCCTAATGCCCGGAACCAATGTCCCTACACACGCAGCCATGACACTCTCGTCATGCCACTGAAACCCCTCAAACTACTGTGAGAGACCCTGAGGTCAGCGCATGACATGCACGTTGCTTTTTGCCCTGAAAGTCTAGGAGGGAGGATGTTCTGATGATGTAGTGCCTGCTTCAGTGTTCGGGGCATATGTTTGACGACCAGAATCGGGATAGGCGGAGAGACAGAGACGAAGAAACCCGAGTTATCATACTGCCCGTTGGTACATGGTACTGCCATGGCTGCGATTGGGTGCGAAGGCCCACGCGTGACTGCTACTCAAGTCTCCATCGCCTGCTCCTGCTGCACGAGTAATATCCCGCACTGTCCTGAGCGGATAATCAATTCGTATGCGACGTATACGGCAAAGTTCATGGCTTGTGAGGCGGCTTGCTTCCTAGTGGTCTTGCAGGAGGGCAGGAGATCTAAATCACTAGGACTCCTAGGACGAATTGAAGGGAACTTCCCCCGTGAAACATACTGTCACGGATGTCCGCTGCGTAGCATGCCCAGTATGAAAAGCATTCTGACAGGCATAGATGTTCGAACATGTTGGCTCATGATTCAGGCTGCAGCTTTCAGGTGGAAATGGAATCAACGGAGAGGCATGCCGTTGAGATGCCTTCCCCCCACAGTCTTGCCCTTTGAGGCTTGACAAGGGTAAAATGCTACCGGACCTATCTAGGGGTCAGAAGATGCAGCGGGAGCCTTGAAGCATACACTGGAGTTCGCGCTCTCACAGCCGAAATTGAAGAAGCCCTCTGCTTCTTCTTAAGCACCACGGGATGTAACATGGCCATAAATTCGTCAAAGCTGACCTCACCGTCACCATTGGTGTCCTTGGCTTTTCTCATGCTGTCGTCTGTTGGGAACCGAGGGCCTTTGGGTTGCGCCTGATTTCATCCATTAACATTCTGACTACGATGTGCAAGCTAGTAACATGTCAATCGCAGATGGGGTGCAAAGCGGCCTGTTGCAAACACGACTACTTTTGATAAGGAGAGCATTCCTGCCGCAGTTGCTGCTGCTTCCATCTCCGGTAAAACCTGAACTGCATGTTTCTCTACAAGAGGGTTATGTGGTAGGTCTTCAAAATACATGTCCCCAAAATGGCCATGATGTAGATTCCCTGTTTGGTTCGGATCGCCTTTCAAGGAAGCGTATTCTCAATGGTGCCCATTCTTTACAAGGACCTTCAGAACAACCCCCATGTCTCAAGATCGACGCCTCCTGCATGGATAACTCAAGCTGGGCGGCCTGTTTTTCATAAGTTTTCTCTGAGGAATCAACACCTCTCTTCATTATCGGAACCAACACAGTAAAACACAGATGGCGCATCCCGAAAAACCCTGAACTAATCATAAAACTTCATAAAACATTCAGGCTCGATCCCAATAATTCGCATAAACGCCTCGAGAACTTCTATAAATCCTACGAAAGTTGAAGACATCTCCAATTGCCAGCCAAACGTCCATCCTGTCGAAGTAGAAACGCGCATCCTCACAATCTAGGACCTGGAACAGGGCTCACACCGTAACTCCGAACCCAAAAAGGAGAGGCAACAATGATGAAAGTACTTATGCAACGACAACTGGCAAAAGCAGCTGCTTGGAGTGCCATCACCAGCCCCAGCTTAGCCAGACAACAAGACGCCACAACACTTAAGGCCCTTCTGCTACCACAGCATCACTTGTTTGCGTGATCACGGAACCCTGTCTTCATGACTGTATGGCTCCCTCGCGGCTCTTTAGGGTGGGCAGTGGGCAGTGCTATGACTTCAGCATGAGCATAGGTACCCTCTCGAAACCCGATGAGCGATGCCATGGGTTTCGCAAGGTCAGCCGTTTCATGTCTTTTCTTGACCGAACCCGAAAATCAGAATCATGATTGCAGCACATAAGGATGGAAAATCATGGTCACCCCAAACAGACGCCAAAGGCATGCATTAGTATTATTCGAATCCACTCCAGAACTTCGAGTGCCTTGTGTGCAACCTGCTCCAGCAAAACCTGACAGTTCTTCGAGGAAGTCTGCCCTGAACCCAGGCCTGAAATACGAAACGCTCTACCCGACTCCCTGAATTCCTTCAACCTGGCGCGTCTTGGAAAGCCACAGCCTTAGACGAGAGCTCGTTGTCTACGAGCACCTGAGGATTGCCCATGCCCTCTTTGGGTCTGCAGGCACTAGATGCATTTAGGTCTTGTACTTGGGGATTTGGGGCTATGGGGTGTCTCCCCATGTCACGTATGAAGAATCCTTTGGTGGTCCCCAGACAAGTTTCCTTCAAAACGTTGTCTTGTCGCGTGTCTTAGGTTCCTGGCAAAGGCCTGAGATGGAACAGAAGTAGGTCAACTCCTCATGCTCAAGTTGGACTCAGGAGGTAGATCTACTGCACGGACCGTTTAGATGGGACCCACAGGAAATCCTACTTGTGGTGTATATATGCAATCCACAACATCGAAGATGATAAGACGAATTGTTACGCACTCTCAGTTGTGCAGGACTGCTGCGGAAATCATACCCAACACTTGCTAGGTGTCCTATATCTACCAACACCACCACACTCCTGCAGAATCCCTACTATCCCGGCTAAATCCTCAACTCAAAACTCTGAAGACAAAACGCTAATCACGTTCACCTGCATGGACCCTCATTGTCATTACCCGCCTGCTGCAGCTCCGCGTAGGTGATCTTGCCATCTCCATCCTCTTGGCTGAGAGATCGCATGGAGGAGTTTTCGTACCCTCCGCCAAACTCATGGAAGCCTAAAAGTGATTAAACGGGGCTTTGAATTGTTACTGTCAGTGCTGGCATACTACCCCAAACTAACATGGATGCCCATACAATTCCCTTTCTAACAGTAAGCACAATACTGTACAATATCGGGTTTTTTATGCCTGAGCAAAAGACCACAACACCGATTGCTGAGCAGCAGCCAAACATCCAGACCCCGCAAGGCGCTGTCAAAGACCCTAAACACGCGTCCGCCAACAGAAGCCCCAGTTCCCAAGCTGAGTGATCTCAGGAAGCAGTTCGGGGCCACCCCTGCCCGGCAATGGGCCGCTCGCCTGCAAACACTTGCCTGGGACATGCCTGGAGCTTGGGAGATCATCAGCACCGCATGTGAAATCCACAGACCCGCAGTGGAGCTACTCACGCCCCAGCAGAGTTAAAGGATGGAGTCTGAGGAGTGTAGGGTGGTTCCAATGACAAACAGCCGAATCGGAGAACCACTTTGGTTTTCCCGACCATCCACCCAAAAAAATTAGAGTGATGGTAGACGGAGCCTTCCCACTCACGTTTCCCGGCCCCACCCCAGGACGGTACCTTCATAAAGTGCGGTGTGGGCATCTTCCGAACAGGGATGGCAATCTATGATTAACGGCTTTAGGATTGCGATGTACGGCTTCAGGCAGTTCTGACATTCCTGAAAAGCAAACCTATATTTGTCGGTCTTGTTGGCTGGCTTGCTCCCAACAAGAGACTGATGTGACAAGGTAGCCACACATGATGCATCACGAAGAAGAATGGAATTTCCTGGCGCAGCACACTAGAAGTAGAGATCCATGAGCACACCCCAAATCCTGCCCTTCAAGCAATTAGTCCAAACTCAAAGAACAAAGCCCTAATTGCCCAAATCCTGCAACCCCTCTACTCCCAAACATCTTGCGCACTGCCTTGTCGAAGGTCTTGAAAGCCCTCCAGCAATTGGTCTCATTGCGATGAAGATGTTGATCCATGGCGGCAGCAAGGAACTCCTGCAGTAGGATGTTTAGGAGTTCAGGGTTTAGGAGGCTTTGGGTGTGTTAGGGTTTGGGGCCAATTTTTGTTGCTCCTCCCAAGGCCTACCCCCTAAAATACCCGTGATTTTGCCTTTTTGCTGACACCCAACAACGCATCTGAGAGTCAAATTTCAGATGCGCGAGCAACCGCCGCTGTGGCTATAACACATGACTCAGAAGCGGGCGTTTAGCGAATGGCGCAAAACCGTTTGTTCTCGTTTAGGGGTAGCGTTCGGAAGCGAACTATGTACATCACAGAAAACCATTGGCAATTCTACTTTCAGGTGCGCGAGTGTGTCGCCACTATGTTCCGATAGGAACCACAGCGTCTTGACGCAAGCAGGATCCCTTGTAAATGCCTGTGAGTTTGCCTGTTTGGGCGTCATCTGAAAGTCACATTTCACATGCACGAGCACGCTGCCGTCGTTTTAAATCATGCTTCAAAAACTGAGAATTACCACATGACTAGAGGCCGACTTTTTTAACACATGATGCAAGACCATAGGTTATTGTTTAGGGGAGGGGATGTTGAGTAAACTCGTACATGATAGAAGAACATTAGAACTTCCTTTTTTAGATGCGCAAGGGTGCCGTCATGACTCAAAACGTTGTAGCCCCAGGGAGTGGCATTGTTTTGGGTGCCAGGGCGTGGTAATGGCAATGGTACTTAGCTAGAGGCTGGCATACTATCGAGGAACGCTGCCTTTGCTTGGTATTTGGCACGCATGCATGAAAATGCAAAATAATGCACTACACCCTGAACCCCTGCTGCAGGATTGATCCATTGCCGTGTTTTCAAGAAACAGCCTGATCAGCACACTACGTCCGTGCAGAAATCCTGGAATCCACCTGAAAGATGCCCCGAGACCCGAAATTGCAAACGTCTACCTGGCTGCCTTATGAAATCCCTCCTTGAAAGTCCATAAACGTGACTCCACTTCCCTGCAGACATCGGGCCTGGCTCTGAAAAAGCCCGCATGCAACCCCAAGCAGTATGCAACTCCGAGTCCTTTCGGAAATCCCCATACCAAACGCGCAAAAAAAGCTGCTGACATCGCTGGGAAGGCTCGGTGTACTCTATTCGGCCATCACCGTTAGAGTCCACCTGGGCCAACACTGCTCAAGAACCTACCTTAGGTGGACCCCCCACCCAATAATATAAGGGATAATAGGGATTCTTATATTAGGGTCCTCTTATACTCTTATTATACCACTATTACATCTACCATCCTGCCACGCCCCTGTCTGTCAAGGGGGTCTGCTGCATCGAGACGTACTGTGTCAAACCGGAATTGTTTTAGCTTGCTTGTTCTCAAGCGCCTAACCTTTTCCGGCGGGAAGTGTTCCAAACATTTACCTGCCAGTTCTCTTCTGTGCTCTGCGGCTACCTGTCCCGCTACCCGCAAGTTCGGAAAAAATATGGGCCGCTTCCGCCAAAAACCAAGAACCTTGGAAACCTTGAAACAATGTCAAAACAATGTTCAAATCAGCCTCTGAGCCCCACACATTTTTCAGGACCTGCTCAAGGTCTGCTGTATCCAATTGGTGTTGAAGCGCATGCTTCATCTCCTGGTCAACGTCCCGACACTCCGCCCGTCTACGAGTCAAAACCGAGGACTGTTTGGGATATCCGTGTTTTGGCTGCTTGACGGCTGAGTCTACGAGTCAAAACCGAGGGTGTTTTGGCTGCTTGACGGCTTAATAGATTTGCATGGTTGATGGTGGCAATCTTGCGTGATGCAGATCGACGACCTTCGTCATACTTGGTGTTCGAGGACTTTGACAAGCGAGTCAGGTCACTGCCATGCTGCTGCAGTTATATGAGGGCAGTGTTGAAAAAGCCGGCGAGAAAGAATTCCACTGTATCAGGGTAAATGGCGGCAAGGGAAAATGACGTTCGGCACGCCTCCAAGCTGAGATAGCCGTCGCCGTTCGTGTCGAGCCTGTTGGAAGGCTTAGACCCGACAAGTTCTCCAAAAGCCCAGGAACGAAAAGAAGCCTTCTTTACCTCTCCGGCATCTGGCATCTGCCATCCTCCTCCTGCCCTCATGCTGCTCCTACGACTCCTCCTGCTCTTGCTTCTGCTACACCTTCTTCTAATCCTACTCCTACTCCAACTCTTATCCTACTCCCGCACCCGCTCCTTCTTCTACGGCCACTCTACCACCACTATGCTTTCCACCACTGCAACTGCCACTGCCACCCCTACCACCACAAACAGACTCCACCTCCACCACCACCACCACCACCACCACCACCACCACCACCACCACCACCACCACTACCACCACCGCGACCATGACCACGACCACGACCACGACCACCAACACCACCACCACTGTTCCCAGGCCTCATGAAGATCTCCCGGAGTTCCTTCTGCTCATCCTCGTTCAGCTGACAAGCAACCGCCGTCAGCGCGGCCTGCCAGCTTCCTATCCACAAGCCACAGGACACCAGATTCTACGAGAGTAGCAGCACTAGTAGCTGTAGTAGCGACAGCCATAGCCGCAGCAAACCAAAACCAAAATAGTACCCCGGCATAAAGCCAAAATGATGTTGAAAGGTTGTTTATTAACTGGGCTTGCAGCAGTTACTTGTGTTTTGCTGCCGCTACGGTTTCGGCGCCTTGCGGAAGCGATTCGCCATGCTGAACTGCCTGAAGCGCTGCCTGAGGCCGACTAAAACACCCTTTGAAACCTATCTAGAAATTCAGGGCTTCGGTCTGAGGGTTTACGGAGACTGTTGGGACCGTCTTTTACAGCGACCGCGACGCCTCAAAGACACGTACCTTGGACCGGTACCTTGTGGATGTACCTAGAGCGGGAGCCTGGGGCTTTTGTTAAGGTGCAACAGACAGTCATGGTACCGCCATCAGGTGAACTTCGCAAATTTCAGGAAAATTGTTCACTTGGCTTCAGACACACGCATTGTCCAAAATCATGTCATGAACCTGGAACACAGAAATGCCTGTCAAATCAAAAATCACAGCAGGAAAGGCGAGCTGTTCAGCAGCAAGCGCATGAACCTTATATCCTAAATTCAAAAACTTTGAGCCCTAAAATCATCTCCAATTCCTGGCCAATCTGAAGCGCCACGACCCCCAACAGCAAACCAAGTACCGAACCCCGGGCACTCAACGATGCCAAAACACTCAAAGCCTTGCGTACAGCTTTACAAAAATCTCAGAACACTCAAGCCCTACAAGAATCTTACAAACGCTGGAACCGCAACAAAACCGAAACGGGTCTGGGTTGAATCTTTAGACATCAAACCCAAACACTCAACCCCAGACCCGTTTCAGTGCCTCAAATTTTGAAGAACCGAGGAATCCAGGGGAGCGCAACTGTTGGCGTCGTCAACGTGAAACCACCTCAAAGGCCGTGGATTTCCAGAAATTAAGGGTCCAGAAATTAAGGGTCTTGTTCGGCGGTACCTATTGGGAGTATATCAGGACTACAAGGAGGCCTTTTTTTACGGAAGCCCCAATCGGGTGCCTGAATCCCAGTAAGGCCCTGCAGACACCTCTCACGATGATGGGACGCGCTATGACAGGGTTTAAGGTTCGGGTGCAGATGGGTGCAGGGTTCCTTGAAGTTCGCTGCGCTTAAGCACTTCGGACTTGAAATGTGGGGCAATGCTGCCGAATATTACAGGTTCTCAAGCCAGAGGATAAAGACTGGATTTGTATTGCTCACCGGGCCGCTCGTGACTCAAAGCATCTTGGGCTGTGATGCGCTTTTGGTGATCCATCTCCAGGCATGCCTTGATCAGGCTCTTGGAGGCATCGCTCACCGTCGGCCACACCCCACCCTCCATGCTGTACTGGCCTTTCTTGATTAACTTGAGGATGTCACTGTCCTTCGCCGCGTTGAAGGGTGGGGCGCCACAGATCATGATGTACAGCATGACGCCAGCACTCCACGTATCCGCTGCTTCTGTATAGGCCTGTGCCAACACCTCAGGTGCAACGTAGTAGGGCGTGCCCACTGCGCTTTTTAAAAGGCCATTCTCCGGCATGTTCTTGGCCAACCCAAAATCGATCAGCTTAAGCAGAGTCTGCTCAAGAGGTCTGTTCTTGTCCAAGAGGAGATAATTCTCTGGTTTCAAGTCGCGGTGGACAATGCCCTTGGAATGGCAGTAGGCCACAGACGCAAAGACCTGCCTCATGCAGATCCGTGCACCCTTCTCCCCAAGGGCAAAGACCTCTGACAGGTGGTCGAAGAGTTCGCCACCCTGACAGAAAATTGCTTCTTCTTGGTAGGGAAAGGAACAATCGATTCCTAAAGCAACTCATTTTTCGGGAGTCCTTACGCATCTGCACTTCAAGCTCTCTTACACTCACCTTGCGTTACTCACTGCGAGTATGAGATGTAACAAGCCTACTTAAACTACTTCTGCGCGTTGGCACTCCCCTACAGCCAGCCTGTGAAGCTGTAACCATGCTCAAGGGCATTGCGGAGTCTTAGGTTGGTTAGCGGGTTTGGGAGATCTTTGGCGCCAACGCCGCGCCAACGTAGTACATTGCTCCGCCCAGCGTATTCTGGGCCGACCCCTTCTAAGTCCTCCCCTTACCTCTCCTCCCCAACAATCGAACGGCTCTGTGGAACAACTGTCCCTTTCCACCTAGCCAGTGCTAAATGTGGCCAAACAGCCTGAAGCGTGCCCTGTGAATGTAGTGTCCGTGGTTTGCTTCCTGAGTGGTAGGTCGGCAGTGGTGGGCTGGCTGGGGTCAAGGACCTTCGTTCGTATGGAAGCTCGCCGGAATGCGGTGCATCTTTCCGAGCGCCTTGGGAAAAACCCTCAAGCCTGTGAAGGTCCGCCTGTGTGAGTGGCCCTGACTCCATCCCCTGAACGAGACGGGTACAAAGACACAGAGTCCAGTGAACGGGGAGACCAGTGTGCCGCCAGAAATGGTGGAATGTCTTGAAGTGTTTGCGCGCATTGTTGAGCCGCTTCGTCGCATTTTTTCAAGTGGCTCCTTTTCACGCCAACGTGACTTCCAAATAATTGGCATGCTCCACTTCTTTGATCCTGTCGCCTGCATGATTGCGCACCGGGTTGCGCGGATACTGGCATTTGAGCAAAAGACACTGGTCCCGGTCGAGTGCCAGATTGCTGCGAGCTGCTGTGGTACTGTGAGCCAAAGTGAAGGCGGAGCGCACCCATGGCTGGCACCAAGTTTTCTGGAGGGCCTCTGGGACCCTGGAAGCATAGCAGCACGATCGATCGACTCGTCTCCACGGCGTGTGAGCTGAGTGGTTCACTCATGTGAGCGGGCAACTAGGTCCGCAGTCGCCAAAAGGGAGGGACCTTCCCCTGTTAGCAAGGATTGGTGGCTACTGACACTTGTTTCCAAACTTTGGACCGCCTGAAACAACTTTTCTCCGGCCCTCTGCTCCTGTTGCCCTTGCAGTTGCAGATGGGCCATGCCTGCAGCAAGCTCACCCAAGCGCTGCACAATGTTTTCCAGGGGATTCCGAACAGCCATGGGCTGTGAGGAAGGCGTGTGATGCAGGAGGAACACAGCAAGGGCAAACCTGAGGACTCACGAGCTCAAAAAAAATGTACTCCGCAGAATTGCCCCCATCTGCGCCGAGAAGAGGCAAACAAATGGAAGCTAATGAAATCTCTGGGGAACATGGTGTGTGCAACATCTTGCAATGACCTTGAACAAAACCAGAAATATTGTATCAACATATATATATATATGCATATGTAACCCGCCTAAAGAATGAGGCGTGCGAGCAATGCAAGGCTGCCGCATATAGCAAAACGCGCTGATGTCTTCTACGAGGACCCCTACGAGCCTGACAGAGCTCCATCACCAGGTAAAGGTGTCTCTGGTCCTCATAGACGCCATAGAGCCGGACGATGTTGGGGTGATCCATGTCCTTCACCACTGGGTCTAGCAGCCAGTCCCAAAGGGTTTTGGGTTGAGTTTGGTCTAGGAACTACTAGCTTGGGGCTTAGGGGATCATATGAAAGCTGCACACATTGGTTCCGAACCTGTTGCGGTTATTCTGCATAAAACAAAAGCCTCTTCCATAGGTTGGCACAGCGTCTTTGGTCAGGTCGATCTCCGTCTTAAGGGCCTGATGGCTGAAGTCGAGGTAAGTTTTAAACAGATTGTGAAAGGGTAGAGATGATTATCGGGAATCTCTGCGGGTTGCATATGTAGACTGTCAAGACTCCAGATTGCTTCAAAACATCAAACTGCCAGAATGCAAACCAAACAAGACCCCTACATGATCGCACAGGATGCCCATATTCTTCCCGTCTCACTTTGGAAACCACTATTTGGGACACTGCATCGCTTTCAACGGTCAACTTCTCTACTTCAAGAAGCTTCTACAACATTAGAACATCTCTTCCTGTTATCAAATATTAATTTGTCAACCCCATGCCTCAGGCTTTTTCACCCTCAACTTCAGGACAGACTTTACCGCCCTCACAGCACCCGTCGCGCGGTCCGTGGCTTTGGTCACCAAGCCGAAGGCACCTTCGCCCAACTTGGCCTCTTGACTGTTTGAGTGACAGGAAGCTGGATGATACTTGGTCCTCTATATGAGCCATTGTCTAAACTCCGAGTATCCCCTTAATGAGCCCTATAGTAGTCCCCTATATAATCCCCTATATAACCCCTTTAAGGAGTTTAGACTATGGCTCATATGGGGATTCTGGAGAGGGATAGAGGGGAAGAAATCAGATATCCGGGATTTTCCATTTGGGTACCACAGTTCCACTTTGCTTACTGCGAGGACTACCACAATTCCTTCTAGTTGGCCTTAACATCCATTTCGAAGCGCTCATCGATCTTCTTCTCATACCTCAGACATGAAGAATGCAAGACTGACAGTCAAATGTCTACAACTTCTTTGTTGTCGGTATTGCTAGTACGTCTAAATCTAAGTAAAGAACAAGTACAATCATCCCAGGAAAAGCGGTGACAAGAGCTTCAGATTGAGAAGCCCCTCGTGCATGTCGAGAATGAATTTTGACCGCAAGGGTGTCTTCGAGCTACGACGACAGGAGTGGGCTGAATTATATCCTCTGCTCCTTGCTCTGCTCCGTGCTCTGCTCCGTGGCCGCGACAGTGGAGCCTGGCAGGGCAGACAAACCATGCTGAAACTTCTCTGACAAAAAGCAGGCTTCTTTCAATAACGATCTTATTGCACATAATCCAGCAGCCTTTGTTGCTGCCAGATTCAAATTCGTTTGGAGCTGTGGAGACGGCGCTGGTGCTGGCGCTTCGTATTCGATTGCAGGCACGCCAAACTTCCTGAACAACACTTGCTTCCCAGTGATCAATCTAGGGTAGGTGCTCTGCAAACCTCGCATTGGGGGCGGGGCTCCGGGTTCGGAGGTCGTGACATGATATGGCAGGGTTCACCTCCAAGGAGTACTCAAGAAGCTAGACGATTGCCAAAGATTGGAAATCAGTGCGAAACCCTGTATGGATTGCATTCTACCAGGCTTCAAGAAATCGAATTATGCCCAGGAAACCTGATGATCCCTGTAGCTGGCCCGTGTACCCATGTCTAGCACTTTTTGCCTTTAAGCCCTGCACAGACATCCCCTCACTGTCAGACAGGCATCATTGACACCTTCGATGCCGCGGGCACCGGCGGCCAGCTACGATTGCCCTTGATGCCTTCCCACTCTACATGCCCGTTTTGTCCTCGG
Organism: Symbiodinium pilosum; assembly: GCA_905231905.1. Taxonomy (NCBI): domain Eukaryota; class Dinophyceae; order Suessiales; family Symbiodiniaceae; genus Symbiodinium; species Symbiodinium pilosum. The sequence goes on from CAJNIZ010001695.1 coordinate 20,735, forward strand.
GCGACTGCAGGATTTAGGGCTGGGATGGCGGCGGCCGGCGTCGTAACATTACTTACGTGATCGGGCACAATCATGTCAGCAGCAATAGGAGTAAAGGTACTCAAAATTCTATACTGTTCTAGTCTAGGCAATGGTTGCTGATGTAAACGAAGCAATAGTAATGCTTTCACTTTTCAATTGGCAAAGTACAACCATGTCAAGGATGCTGATGAAACGGTAACAGCGGCACAAGAACCTAGCAACAACAGAAGAAAATTGGTGACAATACCACTGGAAAGTCATGCGCGCAAAAAAGCAGGAAAGTACACATTCGAGAGCTACGGTCGTCAATAACAGAAAGGAATCAGAACATTATGCTCTGTGCCGTGGCTAGTACCTAGCACTCATCCCCTATACTACCATGTGCAAGTGCACACATTCACAACACTACCACTGCTATTGGGCTTTATCAAGACAAGGGGTCTGTGAGCGCCGGGACTTGTAGCAGTTTCTCAGAGCGTGATGGGGGTTCCTCTTGCAGACTCAAAGGCATTTTCAAGAGCCCTAGATCCGACTATGGATCAAGGAAATCTTGAACCACCTTCCTACGTACAAGATTTTCTCAATTGAACCCTGAAACTTAGGCCCCCCATCTCTAGACCCCAAACCCCAAAACCTTGAACGATAAACTCAACCCTTAACCCCAAACCCTACATACTCTCGAACTGCAAACGAAACCTAAGTCCCATATCCCAAAACCTTCATGTTTTCTGGTCCGGTGACTTCGGATGAAGAACTTGCACTCCTTGGCTGCTTCTGAAGAACTAAGATTAAGTTCAACCAGGAAACAAATCTGGTTACCACAGATACAAATATATATATATACATATAACTATAGTACCTATCATTATGATTAAAGGAAACTAACTTGAAGATTGAGTGACTTTAACAAGGAAACAAAGTGCTTACTATTTGTCCGCCGACCCCAGCGGGGCGCTGGGGAGATTCTTCCCCCTCTTCCTAGGTGGATTGCGCTAGCTTTGGGCACCACTTAGCCTCCCAGCAGCTCTGGATGCGTCAATTGTTTTCGGCTTCCAGCAAGCAAACTTGCTCCATCGCAGCACCCGCAGTTTGCTGGCCGGCAGCACCCCCCCCTGGATCTCTGGTTCGCAACGACCTTTTTTCCCTAGCGGCTCTGGACGCGTCCCCTGTTTTGTTCTTCTGCAATGAGCAGGTCCAGCATTTTCAAACACGTGGCCACCCTTACCAGCACCTCCGCTGCACCCCCACTCCACTGGACAGGATAGCACCCGCACCTTCAGAGTCACCCAACTAACCGATACGACTCCCTGTTGGCACACCCTTCAGTCCATGGTGAAACCCTGGACTCCCCATCGACCTGGCACCTCCCCTGCACCTCAACGCCGCTGACTGATGCGAGCCGAGTCCCAGGCCCCACCCCGGCCACCCAGCTCGTTATCAGTGTCCCGCAACACCTGGCCAACCCTCTAAAAAACACAGTGCTTCGCTCTTTGTATGGCTCAAGTCTGCAGCGTTTTCGTTTGACTGGTCCCCTAGCCCCCAACTCTGGTGCCCTTTACGAGGGACCCCGCCCTGGCATCTCCCCCCACCATCGGGCGTCCGCTAGCGCGAGAGATACACTGAGTTGACCATGTCCAACGAAAAGTCGAAGATACCATTTCAGAAGGGCACACTTTGGCTCCGCTAGCTTTCTGGCAACCCCTCCGGGCGTCTTGTAGCCGAGGGAAGGCAGGACTCAGAACGCATCTGCTCCGACTGGAGAAAACAAATCCTATATGTGCGGTATCAGGAAAGAAATGGAGGTCCAACGATGCTCATGATGCTGGACTCTTGGCAGCATTTTGGGGACCTCTGGGACCTCAAAGGTCCTGTAAACCTCGGCAGAACGCTCAAAATATGTGCTGCCAGCAGGTTTTTAGCAAAAAAGTGTACCCTTGGCTGTTCCCTTGCTGCATGATGGGTCTGCGGGCGTTACGCAATCAAACACTGGCAACACTGCGCATTCTGCTTGGTTTGCACCGCATTGTTGCACAGAGACCGAGCTCTTTTCGAACCCTCTTGACCACTAAATTATTGTACATTGTTCTGAACTAATGCACATGGGAAGTTCTTGCTGCTTATCTGTGAAGCCGCGCGCCGACAGAAGCATCATCAGCACAATTGGGGCCCCATTTTGGGTTCAATAGAGGACAACGGGATAACAAAAGCATCATCAGCACAACGGGGAGGTCCATTTTGAGAGGCGGTTGAGATCAGTTGAGGATTTGGGTGTCTTCAACCCTTGGAAACCATCAAACTCATGCAAGGGTTTAGGCTTAATATAGGGGCCTAAAGAATTGCCAATATTATGGTTCCATATTCCCTGTGTAACTATAGTATCACCTGCTTAGACCTATGCTGTCACTGTTTGGTTGAGGATTTCGGACGGTTTGGATGTGTGCAGGGTGCCAGGCGGCCAGGCCGGCCTGTGCCGACAGGCCCCTACATACATAATACATATATTCATGTATTCATATTATGGTACGTACCCGACAACTAGAACTAGACTATAACATACTGATGTTGCATTATACTGGTGGCCCCTTGCTTTTTGCAAACACCCAATGCTAAGGCAACTGAGTTCAAATACCCCAAACCCCTATAGAACCCTTATAGAACCCCTATGACCCCTATAGAAACCCCTATAGAACCCCTATATAGCCCCTATATACCCCCTGTAGAACCCTTATAGAACCCCTATAACCCCTATAGAAACCCCTATATAACCCCTGTAGAACCCCTATATAAACCTCCAGTATATCCCAGACTCTGTGCCCTGCGGCAAAGTCAGCTCCTTGGCGGACCAGCGAGGCCAGTGGCCCCTGCCTGCAGGCTGCTCCAGTACTAATACTACCAAAGGGTTTAGGGATTAGGGTTTAGGGCTTAGGGTTTAGGTTTTAAGGTTTAGGGTTTAGGGTTTAGGGTTCAGGGCTAAGGTTTTAGGGTTTAGGGTTTAGGGTTTAGGGTTTAGGGCTAAGGTTTTAGGGTTTAGGGTTTAGGGTTAAGGTTTTAGGGTTTAGGGTACTACCGGGAGTAATAAGAGTGGCAGCAATGGCAGTAATCAGAATAAGAATGATTAACAAAAATAGTGGCAATAATAACCGTGCTAAATCTCATAAGTTTTTGGGAGCAGGGGTTTGGCACCTGGGGCCTATGGATCAGAAAACTTAGGCTCGGCGTGGCTCAAGTTTGGGATCTTCAACTTTCAGTCCTGGGCCAAAGATCCACAAGAGGCCCGGCGCAAACCCAGATTTTGAAGCCTGCAACCCGTAAACCCTACAGTGACCAAATTTGTCGCCAGTACACCTGGGTTGTCAAAGAGCGCAAGCTTCTTTGATATCTAGGTTCCTGAGGCCCTTTCAGAGCTGAACCCACTCAGATCAAGCAGGTCACAGATTGCGATGGCACGGACCAACAGCGGCAACAGTTCAAGTTTTTTTGAGCGGAAGGTACCCTACACAGCGCGTGAACTCAAAATCTAAAACCTCAAGCCCTGAACCTTGAGCCTAATTCCATACATCCACAGCCCTGAACCCTTGACCCTGATCCTAGCCGCCTGTTGTAAGCCGCAAAGCACGCCCGGTGTCCCAGCTGCCTAAGGTGGGCGAAGCGCCCACCAAATAGACATCATCACCTCTGTGCCTCAACAACAACGGAATGCTGAGGATGGTGTAGTCATCTTTTATGCAGATTCTGGAAAAAGGATTCTGGATCGTGCTTGGTGGATCCAGTGGATTATTCCATACTGTTCTTGACAGCAGAAAGATGGGCTCCACGAGCATTGCTATGAGGCTGGGTAGGGCTCGACATTTGCTTGCTACCTGGGCGGTTCTAAGGAAGTGCCGACCTCCTTTTAGATACCACCCTCCACTGTGTGGTACCTACTACCCTGGTGGGAGCCAACCCCCAGAAACTACGCACATTTCCAGGTGAAGAAACGGACAAAACAGCTGACAGGAAGTGCTGGATGTTTCTGCGGACTAGGGTACAGGGCTTAAGGTACAGTACCCGACACACATGGGATAACTCGATCGACTTCGCTGCATGAGACCGGGGTCATCGTCCACAAGTATCAAGGCATGCTCTTGCTTTACGAGCTGGATGTAGCCTTGCTCACAGGGTGGACTATCACTCACTTTAGATTCGACGTACCAAACGCCAGAGAACTTGGTAAGGCGCTTCTTAACAGAATCATCCGCTAGACCCATGGGACGCGGAATATCTCGTCCGCAGACGACGAGCTTTCGGTCGACCGAAGTACGCGCACCAGTGCATGGGCCCGTGAGAAGAGAAGATGAAAACATGCAAACTGGGATGCTGCAGAGATTTAGGATTCAGGGATGTTACCCCAATAATAGAGAGTGAAATCGAAATGAAAATGGAAATAAAATGGAAGAAAGGGTGCAGGCCTGAACCTCACCAAGATTTGGTGCCCAAAACCGGAGTCCCCTTGACCAAAAAGGGTGCCGTCCTCATGAGAAGGAACCCAAAAAGAGGCACACAGAATTTGGGAGCCTCATGATACCCTAGACCCCCCGAAACCCCCAAACTCCAAACTCCCGAAACCTTTGCCAGGCAGCGTGAGTGCACATTCAACCTCCATCAACACAGCCATGGCGAGCTGGGAGTAAGTGGCCCCTACCCTTCCCCAAACCAAAATAAAAACCCAAAATTACCCTACAAAGACTACAGCTCTTTGAAAGGGTGCTACATAGGGCTTCCTGTCTTTGGGAGAGGGTAGCTCAGGGAGCTCTGAATGTCTGAGGGCCTGAGGGCTTCTGAAAGGGGATACGTGCATGAGGAGGATCCTAAGTCCTAAGTTCTTGGGGTAATAGAAAAGCAGTCCTACGGAGTTATCAATACAAGCGCAATGAGGTCTGCCGTCTGTACTTGAAAACGTGACCACCCCCAAAGCCCTGAATTTGATAGCGCAGATGGCTTTGGCAGCGACTCGCGTCAAATCGGTCCTGGGAGCAACTGCAATCATAATTGCGCGGAAGCTCAACAAAATTGAATTTCCAACGTATACCGCCCGAAGACGCCAATGAGAAAAAAGTGGTGTAAGTACAGGAAAACCGGCGGTCTTCAGAGAAAACAAGATGCGCAGCACACGCGACACCTATGCAGGTTCACTCCCTCGACCATGAAACTCCATGAGAGTTCCGTAACGCTAATGGACGTCATGAGAATTAAAGACGTTCACGTCAACTCCAGGAGCAAGTACGAATAGAAGCAAATTAAAACACGGCAAACAATCAAACACAAGCAGTACTTTGAGCACTGGCTCTCCTCTTGGTAGTTTGAGGCTGAAAATGCGCATGCCATCCTCCCAGCACGGGACTGCAAATTAGAAGCTGGAAAAATAGACCTATTTGCTGATTTCCGCCAGAAGCTGATGGCGCAATCGTATAGCTTGCACGTGAGGAAGCACAGAAGTATCTCTCAAACAAACTCCACACTCAACTACAGGCATACCCAAATTCACCAGATATGCACCGAGGAGTTAAGAGTCGGGACAGTTGGGGCACTTCATACCTGCTTTGGACGGGGGATGGGAGTAGCTATGCAAAAGGATCTCTTTAGAGCGGCGACTAGAATACTCTTTTTGAACGTTCTACCCACATGCACTGTGAGCATGTTGCCTACCATGACAATCTTTCTATGGAACGTCAAGCCATAAAGGCAAATCACACTCTCCCCGTTACTGAGGCAGATGGTCAAAGACGTGGCCCACATAGCTTGCAAAACAGGACCTGACGGGCGTTGAGGAGGGGTACGCTCCAGCCGGCAAAGGGAGGAGGGGGGGCGATGACGAGGGTACGCTCAGGCATCGATGTTGCATTGGCCCATGCAGCTATGACGGTTGTTTTGGATCCTTGTGCCCAATCCTCCCACCATACGAGTTTTGGACAGAAAACCCAAAAGCACTCTCACATGCAGCAATGAAACTTCCTCATTGCGAAGCACTACCTGGACTTCTTAGTCTTAGCAACTAATCCAAAGCATACGTGCATACCGATGATGCTGACATTCTTCGAGCGTAAAAGACAGTCCAACTGGCAAGCCCATGGATGCCAATGGATTTGAATAAGGGTCGAGCTTCTTCGATGCCAAGCTTCAGACTAACCGTGCGGATGCGAACCAATGTCAAAGTAGCTTCAGCAGCTGCTTCAGCTCTGCAACTCTTTGGAAAACTGAGTTTACCGCAACATGGAGACCATGTGCCTGAAGGAATGCGAGCTGTCAGGCGCTTCTTGTGATGTAGTTCCTGCCTAGCTTTACACAAACCATGCTCAAATCTGTCAGATGCTAACGAAGTTATACACCCAAGGCGGAGGACCAAAGAGGTAAAAATTACACCTATCTCCCTAGTTGCCGTGTATAAAGTGTAAACCTAACCCTAATGAATGGAACGCATGTGAGCCAAGAAACACTCATCACATTAGCGAAACCCCTGAAGGTACCATCAGACACCCCTAGATCAGGCATGACATGCGCCTCGCCGGTTATTCTTTGGCCTGATGAAATCTAAATGGAAAACATTGCTCGTCATGTGCTGCCCACTCAAATGCTGAGGGCATATGGATTAGATCAGAGACGTAGAGACTAGAATCATCATACTGCCCATTGGTGCATGGTACTGCCATGGCTGCCGTCGGGTTCGAAGGCCCAGGTGTGGATGCTACTCAAGTCTCCATCGCCTGCTCTGCTGCACAAGTGAGGCAAAGTCTATGGCTTCTGAGGCGGTGTGCTTCCTGATGGTTTTGCAGGAGTGCAGTCGATCGAAGACGCTAGGACGAATTGATGGGAACTTCCCCTGGTGAAACATAATTGCACGGATGTCTGCAGCATGCCAAGTACGAACTGAAATCTGGCCGGGCCGAGATATTGACCAGCTGACCAGCAACATAAATATTCAAATGTATCGGCTCAGGATTCAGGCTGCAGCTTGCAGACGGAAATAAAATCAATGGAGAGGCATGCTTTGGAGAAGCCGCCCCCCTAACAGTCTCGCCCTTCGAGACTTGGCGAGGGTAGAATGCTGCCGGCTCAATCTATGAACCCAGAAGAAGATGCAGCTGGAGCCTTGAAGCATAGGGGGGGGGAGGGGCAGGGGAAGGTTTCGGGGGCCAAAGGTCCGCACCACCTCAGAACTACACCACTACTGTACTACTACCACAACTACTACTAATACTACTAATACTACTACTACTACTACTACTACTACTACTTTTTTTGGAGGGCAGAACGTCCCCCCCACCTTTGAACTACTACTACTTCTGAGGGCGAAAAGTCGGCCACCACTACCACTACTACTTCTTCTTTGGCAGAACTACAAAAGAAAGGCGAGAGTAGAAGTAGTAGTAGTAGTAGTAGTAAGACGGAGGGGGGGGGAAAAAGA
>CAJNIZ010001696.1:0-14945 GCA_905231905.1 Symbiodinium pilosum
GTTTAGGATCAGCTACCGCCTGTAGATTTAGGGTTTTGGGGGTTTAGGGGTTTAGAGTTTAGGGTTTAGGGTTGGCTTCAAAAGCTGGGCGAAGTTCATGGCACCCTACACTCTACACCCTTTGGGAAAGAGCTTGGGACTAGCGTTTAGGATCAGCTACCGCCTGTAGATTTAGGGTTTAGGGGTGGTGGGCTTCCTTCCCCGTTCCCCCCAAAAATCCATTCAGTCAAGCAGGGACGCCACCAGCAGAATGCCCCCAAGCCTTTTGAGAAGCCCATCGCTTAGGGTTGGGGCGCAGGGACCTTGAACCGTTTCAGGTTTGGGGCTTCTAAATCTGATTGTACACCCCAATCCAAACGGAAAGTACTTCAACAGCAATAAACAACAACCCCCAACAGGTTCCTATTCAACCCTAAACCCAGAATCTGCCAGAACCCCAAACCCTAAAACCCTAGACCAGAAGCCCAGAATCTTGAACCCTAAACCCGAACCCCTAAACCCAGAATCCTACAACCTAAACCCAGAATCCTAAACCCGAACCCCTAAATCCAAAATCCCATAACCGTCACCCAGAGCCCTAAACTCTAGAGTAACTGATTTTTGGGGACGTTGGCAGGTGAACGTGCAGGGTTTTGGGCCGATTCTCGCTTTCCGAGGCCGGGATTCGGGCCAGAGGTTTTGAGGGTTTAGGGTGTAGGGTTGTAACCCTAAACCCTAAATTTGTGGGTCTTGGGATGGGTGTTGAGTCTAGGGTTCCCTAAGCCCTAAATTCGAGGGTTTGAAACCCTCATCGCAGTAGTTTAAGTTGTGGTACAGAATATCCTTAGAAGCCTCACTACACATATACATATAGTGAGTCAGTGCTACCTAGCCGCTACATGTTTAGCATTTTGTTACTTACAACCTGCTATGTAGGTAAATGGGCTTCTAGGATTCCAGGGTATCCCCTAAACCCTAAGTAAAGAGTTACAATACATCGTACCCCCCCCCCAGGGTTTAAGGAGCTAATAAGGAATATATGGAGCTTAATAAGGCCTGATAGGGTTCTAAATTTGGGGGTGTACATTTGGCGGGGGTGACATGTCTAACACCTAACTAAGAAAATCCTACATTTCAGACACTCCGGTTGATGTTTTGCAGTTCCTAGGCGGTTTAGGGTATAGGGATTTAGGGTTTAGGGTGTAGGGATTACTGCTCAAAAACACAAAGGGTACTTTACATAAATAGGAGGACCCCAATATAGACCTCACAATAGCATTCTCCTCATCCTAACCCGGAACCCTTCAATCTCCACCGCTACAATTCTGCACCCTAAACCCTACTTCCACCCTCCGGCACCACCTACTTGGGTTGAGTCCTCCCCCTTTGTGGTACATATACATGTATAACCCTAAACCCTATATCTATAAGTTCTGGGTTCCATAGGGTCCAGGTAGACCTTGGACCTTAAAAAGCAGTCACACCTTAAACGCCCCAAACCCTTGAACTGCTAAACCCTAGAAACCAGGAACCCTAACTGCCCCTAGGCCACAGACCCTCAAAACTCTGAACCTCAAAGCCCTTAAACTCTTAACAACCCTGACCTGAAACCCTCAAAACCCTGAACCCTCAAGACCACAAACCCCAAACACCCAAAACCTTCAAAATCCGTAAATGACCCTGAATATATTATACCCTATAATCCCTAAATAACACCCATAAAACTCTATAATCCCTGTAGCTTCCGTTTTCTTTTCCATTAAAAACCCTGAGAATTTCAGGTGATGCGGAGCAACTCCTGGTTGCAGGCTACAAGGAATTTTCTCTAGAGTTTTGGATGTTGGTTGGGTACTGCCCCCACCCAGTAACAGTCTATATTGGGGGTCCTATTAAGGGCTATATATAACCATATCATAATTATTATCCGACTGTCACTGAGGGGGGTAGTACCCAAGGTGTTGGGGTTTAGGCGTTAGGGCTTAAGGCTCACTATTTTAGGGTTCAAAGATTTGGGTTCAGGGCTTAGGATGTAGAGCTTAGGGCTTAGGATTTAGGGTTTGGGATTCAGGGCTTAGGGCTCACCAATTGGGATTTTGGATTTAGGGTTTAGAGTTTAGGATCGTGGTGTGTCATTGGTGTGGGGGTCAGGGCCCAAATACCATTAATATCATCATATTTGGGCCCTAAAACCCCATTTTTGGGGTCCTTGGACCCTTAGGCTACGAGGACCTTTTTGTCGACGCTTCAGGGCGAAAGCAGTCGTACGAAAATGCTGGTGACAAGTGCCCCAACCAAGGCCTTGTCCTCAGGGTCCAGAATACTTGGAGGCCCATGGGACTTAGTAAGTACTTATAACTGGGATTATAATTATAACCCTACTTATAATTGGGGTAACCCCTATAAGCCCATTTAGGGGGATTTTAAGTAGGGTTATAAGCCCAGTTATAAGTAATTACTAAGTCCCATGGGCCTCCAAGTATATGAGCTAGGGTCTAAACTCCTTAAAGGGGGTTATTTAGGGTAGTGTTATGGGATTTCTTGAGGGGGATACTACAGGTTTAGTCTATAGCTCATACAGCTATCATCAGTAGCCTACAGCCTTGACTCATACTAGGCTTTAAGGTTTAGGACTTAGGGTTTTGTCATAGCATGCCTTAGGGTTTAAGGACGCCCCAAAGCTTTCTTGTATACTCCCCATTATATAATCCCGATATAAGACCTAGAAGCTCTATGAGCCAAAAACCCTTAACCCTAGTCTCTATATAGGCTATAGTCTAAACTCCTAAAAGGAGTTATATAAGGGATTATATGGGGATGTTAAGGGGGATACTAGGAGTTGAGACAGTAGCTCATCTGACCCTTGTTATGGATGAGGCCTCGCAGACCGGTAAAAGGAAGGTTAAGGCTTAAGCCTTTTCTGCTTGAAGTCACTGGGAGCATAGGGCATGGGATTTAGGATTTAGAGTTTAGGGGTAGAAACTAGGTGATAAGTTGGGTTATGCCCCCCCTAATTGAGGTTGATCTTCTTCTGGGCCCTATTCACAGCCTACTTATCAGATTCTTTGCGCCTCTAAGTGGGTCCTAGTCTCTAGGTTCTATGTGCTGAAACAATAAAGTCTAAATGTGTAGATATGTATGTATTTATATAAACGATATGCGTTGCGTGTTGTGCGTATGTTTTCATCCATGTGGGTGCTTCCAAAAGCCGGGGCCCCCCTACCCCGAGATGTTACACTCCTTGTTCACGTTGCCCCAAGACAAACTTGCTTGACGCTCTCAATCCTCAACCCTCAACACTCCGCACATATATATATACATATATGTATCTCTCTCTCTCTCTCCCTCTCTCGATATACCCCTCCGTACCCCTTTACAAGCAGCCCCAGTATTGGAAAGCCTCCCATGTTTTAATAGCGTACAAGCCTGAATGGTTCCAGGTACTTTTCGTATCACCGCATGATATTCTGGCATATACAAAGTTCTATTCCATTTACATAGGCCCCAACTTAGATAGGCTTGGAATGAGTAAAGTGGCTATAGCATGTATGTTTACACTGGAATATAGAGGGCTACAAAGAGTTATTGGCCAACCACATAGCTACTTCCCGGCCAATCCAAGCAGGGTTCAGGTTCAGAGGTTTAGGAAGGGTACTCATTCAGGCCTAAACCCAAACCCTAAACCCTACACTGTATGCTGCAAAACCTCGGTCTAATTCGATGACCTTCTCTGCACTGCTACGCACTAGTACACGTACAGATCCAGATGGTTTTTAGAGAATCCTTTGACGAGGGTCCCTTACTTGCTATTACAGAGGCTGAAGTCTGAACTCCTAGGATCCCCCTTGATAATCCTTCTAGCAGTACCCTATATATATAATCCCCTTTAAGGAGTTTAGACCCTGAACCCTAAGACCTATGTAACCCCCTTCAAGGAGTTTCGACTATAGCTCACATAGGCCATTTAAGCCGCCAGCGAAGGTGCAGGCGAACTGGCCGCGGACATTGCGATCTCCACCTCAATGAGGCAGGATGCGGTTTAGGGTTTAGGGTTCAGGGTCAAGGGTTAAAGGTTTAGGGTTTTGGGGAGGATTTTGGAGAATCAAATGGAAAAGCACATGGAAATGCAATGGAAGCTTAGTCTATGTAGCAGTTCATTGGATTTGTGTAATGTAGGGGCCAACAGAATTACAAATATTATGGTCCCTTCCTGGGGGCTTCGAGCGGTGTGTGTGTGTGTGTGTGTGCGTGTGTATGTATGTGTATATATATATATATATGTATGTATACATACACATATGTGTATACAGATATGTTTCAGGTTTCAGGCGCAACTGTTACGTTCACCTCAACCTTGTTGGTAGTTATTATTGCCGCAATGCCCTAAATCCTATCAAACTCTAAACCCCGTACGCCCTATGAACCCTAAGCCCTGTAATTCAAAGCCCTAGTTCAGGGTTTGGGCTTGAGTTGGAGACCATGTCCCTAAACTCTGCACCCTAAACCCTAAATCCCTAAACCCTATGATCCCTAAACCCTAACCCCGAAACCCGAAACCGCATGTGCACAGGCTGCCAGGGTTGAAGCCGTAAGGTTGCCACCAGGGTTTAGGGTTTGGGGGTTAGGGTTTAGGGTTGGGGGTTAGGGTTTTGGGTTTAGCTTTTGGGGTTTAGGGTTTAGGGCTCAGAGTTTGGGGTTTTGGGTTTAGGGCTTCGGGCTTAGGGTTGGGGTTTAGGGTTTCGGCTTTGGGTTTTACGGTTTAGGGTTTAGGGCCCCAGAAAGGTTCCCCTACTGTGGCCTGAATCTAGCTCTTACATGGGTAGTTCTCAAAATTCGCCCCCCCCCTCCCCCCCATTTTGGTACCCGTAAATATTAGATGCCGCATTATGATCTATAATCCAAGAGGGCCCAAAATTTTGAGAATGAGCTATCTGAACCCACTCAATCTCTTGGGTTTCTTTATCCCTAAACCCTTTAACCCTAAACCCTAAACCCTAACCCACATGTGCAGTGTGAAAGAATATGAATTCAAGCGAGCTTACGAGCCCAAGGGGCATCACGCCTAATCCTAGAGCTAACAGGTTGTTGTGCTTCGGGTTTGGGGCAGGATTTAGGATTTAGGGTTATGGTTTTAGGAGTTCGGGTTGGGGATTTAGGTTTGGGTGTTGAGGGTTTAGCCCTCAACCTGTCCAGTTTAAAGTGCCTGCACCCAAACGCCCCAAAGTCCCACTCCGCATGAAACACGCCCACATACAGCTTGGAACTCCAAATCACAAAGCACCTCTAGACCAGTTTAGGGTTTAGGGAGACACCCTTTGCCAAGAATTGCTTGAAGAATCAAGTCTAAGGAGATTTCATGTGGGCAGCTTGCCCTGTGCAAGTCGTGAGTGTATTTAGAGGTCCTGATGAATGAGTGAATGTAGAGCTTGGGCGTCCAATTAGGAAGAGCAAGACTGAAACCGTGGGCCATGTGCTTTTCAGTCTCGCACTGTAAACTTAGCCTTACATGGGGGTTTCCCAAAATCAGGGGTTGATTTTTGAAGGTCCCAATAATAAGGAATGCAGCATTTTGGATTCCATCTTGGGGTCCCCCAACTTATGGAAACTAGCTTTTGAGCCTTATATAAGGGTGCCCACCGGTAATTCCCCCCTGAAAAATTCAGCCTAAACCAGGCGGGACATGCTGACGCTTCTTCATGGCGCAGTGGGTGCACGGGTGCATGTGGCCATGGGTTGGACACTCAGTGGGCTACCCGCTTAAAGCCCTATACCGCCAAACCCTAAACATTTCAACCCTACACCCTAAACATTTCAACCCTACACCCCAAACATGTAAACCCTACACCCTAAACATTGCAGCCCTAAACCCTAACCCTAAATGTTTCAAGCTTTGGCATGCAAGCTGTAAGGCTCTTAAATGTGAGTTATATAAGGGATTCTATAGGGTTTCGGGTTTAGGGTTCCCTTGCTACCCCCCTTTATACTTTCCCTCTGGGTTCCCCCCTGAATTATGGTCATTTACAGTAGGGATACTCAGGCTTAATTCAGGTTAGTTAAGGGAGAACCTCAGGGGGGAGAGACGGCACCCGTGAGTTACTTGTGCTTTGAAGTTGGAATTTCGGCACATGGGCTTTGGGGTGTAGGGCTAGAACTTGTGGGAGTTGGGAACTTTAGGGGTCTAGGGCGTCTTAGGGTGTATGGGTTAGGTCAATTCCCCCCCCCTTATTAATAGCTCCGCAACACGGTGTTAATAGGGCCTGAATATACCTACCATCGTCCCATGTGGTACCCCTAAACCCTAAACCCTCAACGGTCCCTTTGGTACCCCTAAACCCTATACCCTAAACCCTAAATAGTCCCTTGTGGTACCCATTAGTGGATGGGGGCTTGACCCAATGCATAGGGTTTTGGGGATTTTTGACTTGCATCTCTGCAGCTGTATACCCTGTATGCCTTTGGTGGATCCCCCAAGGGTTTAGGGTTTAAGGGTTTAGTGTTTAGGGTTTAGGGATTTAGGGTTGAAGGAATATAAGAGGACCTCAATATAATCACCATTGTCCCTTATATAGTCACTATTGCTGGGTAAGGGATCCACCTAATGTATGCCTGTAATCACGTAACTCCACCGATCCAAAGGTTTCAAGTCTCAGCCAATGAATTGTAGGATCCCTTAACCCTAAAGCCTAAACACAAACTCTAAACCCTAAATCCCCGTCAACTAGGAGGCACATGCAGAAACGGAGGAGGTTCTTTCCGCGTCTGCGGTTTGTCCCAAGCCCTGATAGCGTTCTTTGCTCCGGAAACTGGGGTTTTGTTGTGTGCCAAATACCATAGATTGAGTGGGCTTCGGTGTGTCTATATATATATATGTATATATACATATAGTACCTCCCAAACCTACCTTTTATAGGTTTCTATAATGAGTATAAGTTATAAAGGCAGAATATGCCTTATATATATATATATACCCTTTTCATATAGTACTCCTCCCTCCAAAACATATAGTTTGTAGTATTTGTATTTCACATAAATTAAACATAATATGTATTTAATATGAGAAGGAAAGGATTGAAATGTCAGTTAAATACTGAATTTCAGCATTTTCCAGGGGCCACAAACCAAGACCCATGATTTCTAGATAAATACTTTTCCGTGAATCTTGGTTCTTGGTCCGCAGGAGATACTGAAATTTCAGTATTTTTGCTACAAGTCAAAGAACAAGAGCATCCTCCGCTACGACACCTGACTTTGCTATCAGGAGGCCGCTGAAGCTGGGTGTCCTACTCGAATGGTGCAACCATACAGATTGACCTCAAGAACTTTCCCAATCCAGATCGTGATAGAAGGCTCTCAAGACACGTCGGATACAATGTGCATATGGGTGGTTGTCAAAATTATGGTCCCTTTTTAGGTACCCTAAATATTAGGTGCCGTATTATACTAGGGACCCAAAAAGGGACCATAATTTTGACATCCACCCTCGTTATATACCCCCTATTTAGTTGTAGTTTCCATTTTCTTTTCAACTATCCCTAAACCCTAAACCCTAAACCCTGAACCTTACCCTTACATAATTTTGGCAATCACCCATATACTATAGTAGTTTCCATTTTCTTGTCCATTATCCCAATATAGCTTAATATAACCCCAATATAATCCCAGTTTCCATTTCATTTTCCATGTTCTTTTCCATTTGATTCTCCATTATTTGGGGTAATCTATGGTAGTTTCCATTTGATTTTCCATTATAGTAGATTATAGTAGCGTAATTTTGGCAACCACCCAAAAAGGGGCTATAATTTTGACAGCCAACCCACATAAAACCCTATATAATCCCTATATAACCCTAATAGTACCCCAATATAACCCATATATAGCCCATGGGCAACCACCCAAATGAATATGGAGCACCTTGAGGCTCAGAATTGGGCCACTTGGACCTGTGTAGGCCGCTGTAGTGTTTGTGTTGGCTAACAGAACGCAAAGCAGGCCTTTAGGGTTTAGGGTTTAGGGTTTAGGGATTTAGGGTTTAGGGATTTAGGGTTTAGGGTTTAGGGTTTAAGGTTTAGGGTTTAGGGAGATGCTAGATTTGCTGTCGCGTATTCGTGCGAGTATGCCATACGAAACAGCTGTGCCGGAGGTCACAAAGTACTGAAACCCCAAACCCGAAATCAAAACATTGCAGCAGGAGCAGCAAGAGACAGAAAACAGCCTTTCTGGCATTCACACCTTGTAGGATACCCTTTAGAATACATAGGGTTAGGGGTTGAGGGTTTAGGGTATACCTCATAGAATACCCTATAACATACCCTATCACTCCTCCAAGGATTTGAGTTTGTTGCTAATGTGTGGCATATACTATGTAGGGTTGCCGGAACGTTCTAAGAAAGATCTTTCAAAAAATGCTTGGGCTTGACAATGTAGGAGTATATGTGTAAGACCATCTCTTCAGAGAACATGATCTGATAAAACTTGGGCTTGACTATGTAAGATTTTACACGTAATAAGCGCAAGACCATGTATTCAGATAAAGTAGTGTGATAATACGTTGGCTTGAGTATGTAGGATCGTAGGAATAAATTTGTCTAATAACTTAGGGTAATGTTAGGGGTTCAGACTGCGGGAAGACATCTTCGGGTAATACTTGAGGTAGACTACGTAGATTTTGGGGTCCGGGAAAGACAAATTGAGAATAGTTGGTTTTCGAAATTCTGGAAAAGTCAAATGGTGTCGCGGTGGATGTAGGATTTCAGGCAAGGGCGTTGAATAGTACTTTGGGTAAACTATGTTAGGATGTAGGAATTGGGAAAACTAATTCGGTAATACCTAGGCCATGCTATGGAAGTTTCAGAGTTCAGGGCGGGTAGTCCATCGTAACGCTGTGCTGCATTGGACTAATGCTATAGAAAAAAGGATAGAAAATTGCTCAAATCGACTGCGCAGGCTATGACTTTCTAGTAGACGGTAGGTGTTAGGGGGGTAGCATATATATATAATATCAGCTTCAAAATATTTGGATGCTTGGACCTGTAGGGTACCCTGAGCCCAAAGTCTGAGTCCTTTTAAATCTTAAACCCTACATCCTAAGCCTTAGACGGGTTTAGGGGTTTAGGATTTAGGGATTTAGGGTTTCGGGTTTAGGGTTTAAGGTTTGAGGGTTTAGGGTTTAGGGTTTAGCCTACATTCTAAGCCTTAGAGCTTAAACTCCATTAGTTCAACGGAGACCGGACCACAGCGAAATCCCGTCTGAAGGCCACGATTACAATTTGCCCTACGGCCCCTGGGGTGTGCGCGAGGCAGCCGGGTTCGTAGTCTGCAGATTTTGGCTTAAGGTCCCAAAAGGGACACAAAAAAAAATTGTATTCGTTGGGTACTGCCCCCCCTCAGTAACAGTTGGATGATAATTATAATAGGGTTATATATAGCCCTTAATAGGACCCCTAATATAGACTGTTACTGGGTGGGGGCAGTACCCAAGGTATTTGGGACCTCAAGCTCTACTTGGAGGCCCATGGGACTTAGTAACTACTTATAACTGGGATTATAACTCTACTTATAAACCCCCTAAAGGGGCTTATAGGGGGTTACCCCAATGATAGGTAGGGTTATAATCCCAGATCTAAGTAGTCACTAAGTCCCATGGGCCTCCAAGTATGCTTTACACTACGCAGGGGTGCTTGGGATGAACCTCGAGGAGCTCAGGGCTTGAGGTTCAGTGGTTCAAGGTGTTAGGGCTTATCAGAATTGATGGTTTGGGGTTTGGAATTTCGGGTTTAAGGTTTAGGGCTTAGGGTTTATATAGGATTTGGAATTCCAGGCTTAGGGCTTAGGATTCCCCGCGATATGGAATTTAGGCAAACTCCCCGCGATATGGATTGTGGGTTCAGGGCTTAGGGTTTGGGGCTTAGGATTAAGGGTTTAGGGTATAGGGGTTCAGGGTTTCAGGGTTTAGGGTTCTGGAGGCTTTAGGACTTATGGAAAAATTCGGGTGCAGAGCTTAAGGTTTGCGTTTAGGGCTGAGGTTCTGGGGGTATTCACACGAACACCAGCTAGATGTTTTTCTCTTGTTTTGTATCCTAGAGTGCTAGGGCTTGGGCACGAAGGATTCGGGGATTATGTTCGACGGAGTGCTGGGAGGTAAAGGGCTTTTTATACCCAGTTTTCAAACGGCAGCTACAGCCCAAGTACAACCATATTGGAGGACTTAGGGGGCGCGTGATTGCGTGATTCGGGTTGGGGTCTCATCCAACCTCCTGAGCTTATTTGTGACGAAAGCTTTTGGTGAGCAGCTCACGCTCTGTGGCATCTCCGCGGTGTCCTGAGGAAGAAGTTCAAAAACCTGCGAAATCACAAAAGTCCGCCTGAAGAAGAACATTCTCACGTGAGCGAGTTCTGGGGTACTTAGACGGCTTCACGAACTCATCAGAGCAAATTCTGGTGGATAAATACCCTAAGCCCCAAAACCTGAGCACGTTAGCCGTAAACCTTAATCGCTAAACCCTAGACCCTGAACGCGAAACCCTTATCCCTAAATCCTATGCCCTATATAGGCGGTATATAGTATAAACCATGGTAAGATCCCTTGCATGGTTGCCTAGTAAGTACTGGGCAGGAGAGACCCTAACCTCTAAACCCTCAACCCTGTCCTTTTTAGGGTTTGGGGTCTTAGGGTTTAGGATCTAGGAACCAAGCTCGACCCTAAACTCTGAACCCCAAACCTTACACCCTACATTGAAAAAGGCAAAAAGCGTGAGCATAACACGCGATTCGGCCCTGAACTTGAAATAGCCTTAGGTACATGGTAGTCTTCACAAATAGGGTACCCCAATCTATGCCACAAAGTAATGCAATCTAAAACCCCTAAACCCTAAACCCCTATATAACCCTGCCATTCCCTTTTCATGGGCTTCGGGATGGCGGCATCTCGCATCGATCTTTGTATGGGCCGAGGTCTCCGCAAACCCTTAAATCTCAAGGTTTATGGGAAAGAATATGTAGGGGTCCCAAAAGAGGAGTTATGGGGAGTATATACCCTAAACCCTAAACCCTAGGGCTCATGGTTTAGGGTTATCACCCCCCATTATCAAGGTTGGGGTTTGGTAAACATCCTCTCGGAGTCTTTCTTGCAGCATGGCTTTGCGCTTTTTCCAGCTCAAGTTTCTTTGCGTAAGAGGGATAAGGGACTGGAACAGCAAATGGAAGCCACTGTAGGGTTGGGCTAAGGGGACCCTATTGTTTGGGTCCTTGGACCCTTAAGGGAAAGAGAGGTCTCATGTGTCCTTCCACTGTAGGGCAGCAGACAACCAGATTGAAAATTTGAGGGTTTTTGGGCTTAGGGTTTAGAGTTTAGGGTTTAGGGCTTAGGGTTTAGGGGTCTCAAAGGGTTTGAATCGATGTTTCGTGAGGGCCCTTGGGCATCCACATGCAGGACAGAGCCGTCAGGAAGGAGATTACGTTTTCATGAAATGCGGGAACCCCAATATAGCACACCAAATACTATAGCCCTTTGTTATCTGGACCCGGAATCTTTATCTAAAAGCTGCTTGTGGGACACTACCAAGAAGCCAGGAAGGTCTTGAGTCTGGAGCCGCCGTCTACATGTGGGTTATTCTCCAAGTGTTGGGCACTTTGGTTTTAGAATATATTATGGCGCATAATATTTAGGGGTACCAAAAAGGAACCCTAATTTTGGGAACTTCCCATATGACTAGCACCGCTAAGTAGCCTTGGTTTAGGGTTTAGGGTATGGACCCCTCGCAGCCTCGAAGCACGTGAGCTTCAGGCACACACTCTTCAGGCTCTAAGCCCTGGACCCTCAATCCTAAACCAAAAACCTTGAACCCTAAGCCCGAAACAGCAAAACACATCAACAAACGAAGGGTTGCAGTATTGTGTGATAGTATACTTTCTCACAACCTGCGCTACAGTTGCTGGTGTCGAAATCCTAAACACCTGACGGCTTGGTACATGGACCTCCAGGACATATCCCACCCTGAATCCTACACCCTAAGCCCTAACCCTCAAGCCCATACCTAGAAAGCCTAGTTACCCATAATAATGGGTTACGTTAAGCCAAAGTAGTAGGAAATTAGGGGAAAGTAGACCATAATCTCTAAACCCTAAACCCTAAACCCTAAACAACTGGCTTTCTAGGTACAAGCTTACCATTACGAAGGGCTCGCAGAGTTCCTGAAGCTCAAAAAACTTCAAAACCAAAACAACTCCCCAAATTTTTTCTAACGGTATTCGACCCTAAGCCCTCATCCTTAATCTAGGGACTTTAGGAGGGACCCCTAGTAAGGACCCTTAATCCCATGTCCGAAAAAAGAATATATGTATATATGTACACTCATCATATAACCCCTATATCCCTACGATGTCCCCATATTAATCCCCATAAGCTACAAGGGTCCCTATTAGGGGTCCCTCCAAAAGTCTTTGGAAACTCTAAACCTTCATCCCTACATCCCAAAATTCCCAAAACCTAAACCCTAAACCCCTAAACCCCTAAACCCCAAACCCTAAACCCTAAACCCCAAACCCTAAACCCTAAACTTCCCTCGCAGGCCTGGCCCGGGGCGCAGGAAGCTCACTGCCGTCTCATCGAGCGCATCTTGGGCAGGAATGAGGGTTGGGATTTAGGGTTTAGGGCTTATAGGGTTCAAGGATTTGCGATTTGGGGTATTTAGGGCTTACGTTTTAGGGATTTGGGTTCTGGGGTCGGGTGATTTAGGGTTTAGGACTTTAAGGTTCAGAGACTAAGGGTTTGGAGTTTGTGTCAAGAATTATGTTTTGAAGCTTTCAGAAATTAGGGTTTAGTTGAGGGGCTTAGGGTTTATAGAACTTAGTGTTCTGGGTTTTCAGAAACCAGGGTTTTACGTTTGTAGGACTTAAGGTTTCGGGGTTTGGGCTCCAGAATTTTGTCGAAGGATCCTGAGTATCTATATGGCTGGGATACTAGCCCGGATGATGCTACTGGTTCCCAAACCCTAAACCCCTAAACCCTAAACCCTGGATGCCATGCTCAGAAGCCGTTGCGTTTCACATAGTGGCGTTGAGGGTTGGCGGGTTTAAGGTTTAGGGTTTAGGGTTTAGAATCCAGGTTATTAAGCTTGTAGGCTTTCTGAGAAGGCCCTTCTTTGGAATAGTCCCTAAGAGGGCCCAATTTGGAGCAGTCCCTAAGAAGGCCCTAATTTGGAATAGTCCTTCATACGGCCCTAATTCGAAATAGTCCCCCGTAAGGCCCTGATATGAAATAGTTTCTCATAACGGCTCAATTCGAGATAGTCCCTAATCAGGCCTTAATTTGAAATAGTTCCTAATACGGCCCTAATTCGAAATAGTCCCCCATAAGGCCCTAATTTGAAATAGTCCCTAATAAGACCCTAATTCGAAATAGTCCTTAATAAGGCCCTGATTCAATATAGGCCCTAGTAAGACCCTGATTTGAAATATTCCCTAACAGGGCCCTACTGTGAAATGATAATCCCTTCTAAGGCCCTAATTTGAGATAGTCCCTAATAAAACCCAAATTCGAAATGGTTTCTAACAAGGCCCGCATACGAAATAGTCCTTACTAAACCCCTAATTCGAACTTTTCCTTAGTAAGGCCCTAATTCGATATAGTCGTAGTAAGGCCCTGATTTGAAATATTCCCCGACAAAACCTTAATGTGAAATAGTCCCTAATAACTAATAAGGTCCTATTTGAAATAGTCCTTATAAGGCCTAATTTGAGATAGTCCCTCAAGGCCCTAATTCGAGATGGTTTTTCATGGGCCCCAACTCGAAACAGTCCCTACAAAGGCCCTTACTAAGGAATGGTGCAGTTCCCACAATGGCCAGTGGACCTCCACAGAACGAGCCATAAAGTCGGCCAATTACCGTCTGGGAGCTTCTCGAACTTGCTCGATGGGGGCACCCCTATCATCGCAAAAATCTCCACCTCCAAACCTTAAACCCTGTTGTGTCCCCAAATCGCCCAAACCCGAATCCCCAAACCAGAAATGGGCCCCCTGTGCCTGTTAAGGTACTTGAGGTGTGCGTTTGTGTGTGGTATATCCCTAAACTCTAAACCCTAAACTGCCTTTGTAGGCTGCAACCTGCTCCGCTAAGGAACAGTGCTGTTCGCTACATCAAGGCAAGCAGTTGAGGGTTGAGGGTTTAGAGTTTGGGGTTTTGAGTGTAGGGTATTCGGTTTTGTGAGTCGTGTGAAAAGGCCTAAGGTCTAGGAGATTTGCTTTTGAAACCAGGTGCCAGGCTTAGGATCAAAACCCAACCTCCCATCACGTGGATGCACAAACCCCTGAAGCCCACATTGCGGCCTTAGTGTAGAGCAACCCACCTAAATTCTCAAATAAAAAAGCGCTTTTTCGGAGCTGCCACAGACTCAAAAACATTGAGGGCTAACGGCCTAGCCTCTAGAGTCTAGCTATTGTGTGCCAAATGTCGGGGTGTCGGCTTAACCGCATGGCTTTGGCCATTGGATTTTTTGGTTGCTGTTAGGGCACTTATTTTGACTGCAGTTAGGAGGCCATGTGATTCCAGGTACCCAGATGGGAGCTCCAAAATAATCCTGACCCGGAGACCTGGCAGCTTGTTTGGCTCTTTTTGATGGGTGTTGGGCCATTGCCCATCTTTGAGGTCCAGGAAAGACCAAACCGAACACCCACGCGGCTCGAGAGAGCCAAGGTTACAGCAGCCTTAGGGTTTAGGGTTTAGGGCTGAGGGTGTGTGATGCCGCGAGGACAACTGAAACAACAGCTTCTTGTTCCAATGGTTTTGTGTCGCGAGAGCCTTCCTGTCATTGTGTTTTGGGCGTGACCACATCTCTAAACCCTAAACCCTACACCCTAACCGATCGCGCAAACAGCACCCAAACCCAAAGCGCAGCAGCTCAACTTACTGGTGGTTTGTAGGGAATGGTGCACCGGATACCCACAGTCCAAACTCCTTAAAGGGAGCTATATA
>CAJNIZ010001696.1:15045-26635 GCA_905231905.1 Symbiodinium pilosum
TAGGGTTTTTAGGGCTTAGGGTGTAGGGTTTAAGGTTTAGGGTTTAGGGTTTATAGGGCTGAGGATTTAGGGTTTAGGCCTAAACCCAGCTTCCATTGCATGTTCCATGGTCTTTCCAATTAACTCGTTCAATTATTGGGGGAGGGGGGGAACATCCCTAAATCCTGAAACCTATATATCCGCCATAGCCCCTTGAAAGGGACGCCTGTAGACCCTAAGCCCTAAACCCTCCATATCTCCCATTAGGCCTTTGAAGGGGCCCTACCTATCTATCTATCTATCTATCTATATATTATATTATATGTACATACGTATATATGCATATATACATACACATTTAATCCCCTCCACCCCCAAATGTGAAACATTCCCATTGTGGTAGAGCATAGTATACTGGCAACATGTAGAATGAGAGGAGTTTAAAAACTGGGGGCAGGGGCTTGTATATGTAGATATCCCCCGAAACCTTGCATCCTAAACCCTACACCCTGAACCCTCAATCCCTAAATCCTAAACCCTAGATGTCCCTGGAGGCACCTGGCCGAGTATGTGCGCCGGTGGTCTGCAGGAAAGGTCGATGCGCGGGTCTGTCAGCCTGGACATCCTTGAACAGGGATGTGGGGCTTTGTGCTTAGAGTATAGAGTTTAGGATCTAGGGCTTAGGATTTATGGAAACGGGCTTTGAGTGCAGGTTATGGAAATGCGCTGTTCCACAATATAAAGTACGACTATGTTCTCCTTGTGGGTATGGTATTTTACAAGAAGAAGACAATCTTGCCTGGTTCAACCACCAAGAATATTGGGCTTGGGGTATAGGATGTTGGGTGTAGGGTTTTCTGGGATCAAGTACATTCAGGGCGTAGGATTTATGATGTTGGACGTGGGGTTTGGCAGCTGAGGGACAAAGCGAGTCAGGGTTTTGGATTTGCTTTGCGGTGCTTTTAATTCCCTAACCCTAGACCCTTAAGCCTAAACCCTGAACCCTACACCCTCCCTGAACCCTAAACCGAAGGGTCCCTGTTTAGGCTTTTCTGTATGCTGGAATGGCTCGGCGGGCCGCTCCTCTATGTTAGGAGTTAGGCATGTACCCCCCCCCAAATGTACCCCCCCAAATTGAGAACCCTATTAGAACCTTATTAGGCCTTATTAAGCTCGGGTTGTATTGTAACTACTTGCTATGACAACTTTTCACCATGCTGATTACCATCGTTTGGGTACTGCCCCCCACCCAGAAGCAAATTGATTATAGGTTTTAAGGATTAGGGTGTAGGGGTTAGGGTTTCGGGCTTGCTAGGAGTCATATTCAGGGCTGTATATAATCATAATACAGATATTCTCCAACTGCTTCTGGGTGGGGACGGTATCCAAACCATCGTATTCCAATTACGTCGAGGTTTTGCATCTGTCTTAAAGCTTGGCTCACGAGGGGAGGGGGTTAAAGATCTAATGATCGAGAGCTCGGCCCCATGGCTAGGGGAGATTCTTGGTTTCTTAGGGGTTTCTCAGGGCTGTTGGGGTTTAAGGGTTTAGGGTTTAGGCCAACTGTAGGGTCACTTACTGATGCTTCGTACTTAGGGGATGGAGGAATGGGTTCCCTATAGTAGTCCCTATGGAACCCTTTGTGATAGTCCCTATATCTCATTCCCCCATTCCCTACTAGCTGTGAGAAATGGGACTACTCTACAGCGCCCTCTTACCCTCTCACGACCCCCTCCCGAAGACGAGGTTTCAATAGGTCCTAAAAGGGTTTGGAAAGGCATTCTTTGGGATCTTATGCGGGAGGGGAAAACTTTGTGGGAGGCCTGGTTAGAGTTGAAGAGGATGGAGGATGGAAAGTTAGCCCACACGGGTTCCTCTGTAAGTGCTTAAGGGCAAAACTGTTTACCCCAAACCCTTTGAACCCTAAACCCCAACCCTAAACCCTAAACCCTGAACCGCGTTTGTTTGCTCTTTGAATGCTTGGAGCCTTAATCACGGGGTGGTGAGCTAGCTGCATGGGCATGTAGCTTCAGGCAGGTTGGCCACATTACAGGGTTTAGTCATTGTTTAGGGTTTAGGGTTTAGGGTGGAGGCAACCCGCACGACCCATATAGGATTTCTGGTGTAGCGTTTCCCAATCATGGATAATCAAATGGAAAAGAAAATGGGCAATGACATGGAAAGTTAGATCATATGGCGTCTAGCATATTAAACCCTGAGTGACTCGATGTACCTTCTACATTGGGAATCATGGTATTGTAGTAGATGAAGGACATGTAGAGTTGTTATTAGGGTTTAGGGTTTAGGGGTCAGGGTTTAGGGATAAAGGTTTGGGACTTGGGGTTTGGGTTTTGGGGTTCGGGAGTTTAGGGTTGAGGGTCGAGACTCGATGTGAATTCCAAGTGCCTGTCCAAAGGTGCATCCGTTCTTGGAAGCCCTGAACCCGAGAGCTTACAGGACTCTCTTCTGAGCTCCTGCTGGCGCAGCTCCTCCTCCCAGCTCGGGCAGCAAGCACTCGACCATGCTTTGGGGTACCCAGCGGATGTCACCATGGACGCCGAGGGCGGCGGCGACAACTGGTGGTGGGCCGTGGGACAGCCTGAACAACTTCAGCCGGCGTCTCTGGCCGAAGATGGCCTGCTCCATCAGCCCCAGACACATTGCAACACGCACCGCCTGCAGCTGTCCATCTCAGAGTCGAAACAGGAGCCTGAGAAACCTATCCGCGCTACATTAGGATAGTTCCCAAAATTAGGGCCCCAGATTGGTACCCCTAAATATTAGGTGCCGCAATAGAAATAGTTTGTGGTCAAGGGTTTAGGGTTTAGGGTTCATGGTTTCCGGCTTCGGGCTGCTAAACGCAACCATGGCAGGGATGGTGGGACCTTTTTATTAGCCTTGTGTAGCGTCTATGTAACTCGCCAGGGTCCTCTTCAAAGGGCTTCGGGGGTTTAAGGGTTTAGGGCTTGGGGCTTCTGTGATGACGATAAAACCAAAACCTTAAATCCTGCTTCATGAAGAGCTTGTGGAAGCTCTGAACATACAGGAAGGTGGATGTAGGGGTAAGGGCCCTGGCTCTGCCAAGAAGATAATGTAGAAGCCTGAATAATTTCCAGTATTATGCTCCTAGATATAGAGGGTCTTTAGGGTTTCGATCCAAGTAATTACTAATCATGCGGAAGCAAGTCGACAATCTAATGGAAACTTCTTCTACAAATGGTATCATAAGTATTGTACTTGCAACCATTATAGCGCGCCCGCCTCGGCTGTTGGGGTGCAGGCCCGAGAAACAGAAGCTGGCCAAAGCACTATACAAAGCTCCTTCGACCAGCACTTCTGTGACTGGAACGATTGAGAGGAAGGAAAGAGACGTGTGAGGGCCGTAGCGCGCCAGTTCGATTTGAATAGTGTCGCGGAGATCGTAGAATACCCGACCAGCTGGCGATTTCTTGAAGCAAGATTTCGTGGATTTTGCGCAGGCGGCGGGAGGGGTTGGGCGGGTGAGGGGGGCCCCTACTCCAAAGCTCTCAAGCTTTCGGAAACGAAATTTCATTGTTGTTTCGTGGGGTTTGACTGGGTTACTGGTCGCCCATTACCGGAGAGTGGGGGATGTGGCCATGGCGCGTGGCGGTAAGCAAGGGGAAGTAGAGGGGTATAAGCATCAGCGAATTACCCTACTCACCAAATATTTTGCATTATTCCCGATGGAAGCTGCTTTTGATACCCAAACACACACTTGCAGTCCCAAGGCTGAACTGAAAACCCAGCCTTGAACCCAATATCATGCAGAACGAAAACTACACGCCAGACCTATCCACAACCCTGCGAACCGACACGTACTCTAACCTCAAACCGTTTGCAGTTCGATTTAAGTCCCTCGGGCCGAAGCAAAACTCTTTTTAGGGTTCCTTATTTTGTTTAAAGAAGATACTCGACATAAAGTTAGGTATCCTACATACCTTAAACCCTAAACTCTAAGCCCTATACCCTGAACCCTAAACCTTAAACCCTAGGTGTAGGGGTCCAGGTAGGCCAGCACTCTGCCAGGCTACTGTGCAGATTATGGCTACTTTGACCGCTTCCTGACTCCCAAATGTAGCACAGGCTGGCTTGAGGGTTTAGGGTTTGGGGTTTGGGGTTTAGGGTTTAGGGTTTGGGGTTTCCGGGATTGAGGGTTGAGTTTAGGGTTTGGAGGTATTTTGGGTGGTTTCTCCTCGTGCTATGATGAGGATCCTTGATCTCTATATCTATATATACACACACGCACACTTACACAGATTTCTACAAAGATGCATGTAAACAACCATAAATCCTAAACCCAGTGGGTTTTCGACATGCGTAGCAAGGAGGTTGAAAGCTTCAGACACACCCCTAAACCCTAAGCCCTAAACCCTAGACAATCATAATTGTCCTTCTTGACGATACACTCAAAGTGGAATGCCAGACCGCGTTACTGGGCTACTGCTAAAAGTTTGATTTAAGGTACTATAGGGATATAATATAGGGTTTAAGGTTAAGGAACCTAACTTAACTTACGGTGATATGGGTATGTTGTAAATTATAACTTGGCTTAAGCTCCTAAACAGCAACCCAGCTTAACTAAGCGTTAGCCAGAACCCCAAAGGTACTGCAAGAAAAGAATATAATCCCTATATCCCTACAAAATATCTTTCCTTACTCCCTCCTGATCCTCAGTAAGCAAACCCTTCCCCTGAAATGTCTCTAGCCAGGTGTTGGGCTAGCCTTTCAGGGCTTAAGGTTCAAAAAGTGATTTGGGTTTAGAATTTTAGGTAGGCTCGGAGACTTCAGTGAAGACTACAGTCCCTTTAAAAGAGGGCCATATGAATTTCCATGTTAATTTTGGGGGAGTGTAGGGTTCTTTTGCAGCGAGGATCCACGGAAAGTTGCATAATCAACTTTTGGTTGGCCTCCCGCTCAGGGTTCGTGTGATGATTCTGGCGGTTCAGCCTACTTTGGGCCATAGTATCTACGTTGAGCGTTTTAATGGGGATCTTAATTATCAAATTCCCAAAACCATATTCTATCTACTTAAGGGGGACTATAAGCACTAAACCGGTGTGGGGACCCAGGGTTTTCTGCGAGCGTCCAGCTGCAGTTTCTTCTGGGTTTAGGGTTTAGGGTTTAGGGTTGTTTAGGGTTTAGGGTTTTTGGGTGTTGTTATGTGGTTCTTGGGTGAGGAGGGTTGATCTAAGAAGATGTAGGTATACTTGGTAAGGTATAGTCTCCCTTAAGTAGATAGAATATGGCTTGGGTAATTTTGGGTATACAACAAGATCTCCATATATCCTGTATTCTAGCTACTTAAGGGGGACTATACCTATTTGCTCTCCATCTTGCTTGCCTTGCAGCGGTGTCAGACCTAGCGGCTGTTTCGCAGCTGCGGATACTTGAGGCTTCATCAGGGGTAGATTCGATTCAATTTAAAAGAACTGCCTTTAATCAATCCCTATACATATATTATAATCCTTGTAAAGCCTTGGCTTGTATAGGGCCCCCAGACCCCTAAACGCTAAACCCTAAACCCCAATCATTGTGTTCAGAAAAAAAGGGCGCGCCGCGAAAGGCTTGTACAGGACTCCGTGGGGACTGTTGGTGTGGGAGCGTTTAGGACTTAGGGTTTAGGATTTAGGGTTTAGGGTTTAGGATTTAGGGTTTAGGGCTTAGGATTTAGGATTTAGGGTTTAGGACCAGTGACTGTCGCCTCGAATGATCTCAGCGATGCGATTCATGCAGGCTGTGTTCGCAGGTATGGCCGTGCACGTTGGTGCTTCGTTTGACAACTCGCCGTCCTCGCAAGATGGCGATGCTGCTAATGCGAGCCTCAGCGCACGCGGCCAAACACCCAAGCCCCTGGAGGCCTTTGACATCAGCACGCCGCCGGCGTCTGTCGTTGCACCAAGTCCTGCCCAGGGCTAAAAGCCCTTAACTCTGCACATGACAGACATTCCAAGCGGGTGTTCGCTCATTATGACATTCACCCTAAACTCTAAACCCTGAACGCTAAACCCTGAAGCCTAAACCCTGAACCCTAAATCCTAAACCCTGAACCCTAAACCCCTAAACCCTAAACCCTAAACCCCTAAACCCTAAACCCTTCGCTGATTATGACGTTCACCCGTGCCAGCTTCTTGGATCTAAGGAAGGCCCCCAAAAAGTCTTACATAGCCCTCATATGGGTGGTTGTCAAAATTATGATCCTTTTTGGGGTACCCTAAATGGGTTGAGGGTTTAGGGTTTATCTATAGGGTTTAGGGTTTAGGGTCTGAACTCCTTAAAGGGGCCTTGTATGGGGGATTATATAGGGGACTACTATAGGGGTTATTAAGGGGGATACTAGGAGTTTAGGCAGCAGCTCATATAGTCCTAGTGTCGCCACATAAGCCTCACAGAAGCCTTACGTAAGGGTCCCCACCTGGTAATTATTCAGCTGAAAACTCCCTCTTGTTGGAAGGGCAAGTATGGGGATCTCTTCCTTCATGCTCCCGGGGCAAATGGATTGTGGAAAGGCTAAGCTTTACTTGAAGGTTCAGGGGGATTTGGGAAGTCTATTTATAAACTTGCAAGCAATTCAGTAACCGCAACCATCTGTATTATTAACCTACTTACTAAGTCCCCCTGACCTAAACCCTAAACCCCAAACTCCAAACCAAGTAAGCAGTTATAATTCTAGGGTTTAGAACTTAAGGTTTTTTCGCTGGGTACCGCCCCCACCCCGTAAGAGCTCCAAAAGTTTCAACTAACGGGGCCTTTCATGACGCACTGACATTACGAGTGTCTTGCAGAGACGCGGAGTCCCTGAAGTCCCATTTCTCTTGGCCCTACCAGCGGAGTCCCGCGTACCCTGTTTTAAATGTATCATACTTTGAAGCTCCGGAGGAGGCCCTGCGGCGCTAAAATGGGTGCTAGGAGTCTGAGGGGGCAGGAGGGGACTCATTTTACAGGACACGTGAGTCTTCTTGCAAGTTTTCATGTGAGTCAAATTTTTGTTGCACCGCAGTATGAAGGGCTGCATACAGGGTTTAGGGTAACAGTCTATCAAAGGGGTAATATTAAGGGCTATACACAAGATTACAAGTATAACATACATATGATCCAACTGTTAATGGGCTTGGGCAGTATGCACGGACTCCCAGACAAATCCATTCCTTGATTCCCTACTAGGCACCCAGTAATTAGTCATTCCCTAGAAGCAAAAAGCAAGTAAGGCTGCCAGCTACTTGGTTGCATGCAGGTTTGATAAAGGGGCATTAACGGTAACCCCCAAACAGGGAACCCCAAGAAAGTGGTAGGAATAGAATAGAAATATGAGGACCCTGCTAGGTTTTCCCCTATATTCTTGAGGTTCCTTGATACGAAAACAGCCGTGTATCATGTATCTAAATGTGCATATATGTATGCTAGAGGGTCCAAGTGCCCAAATCATCAGGTTCTAGGTCGCAGGTACTATGATTTGAACGATATGTACTTACATCAGAGGACTGTAAAGGGAAAACAGGTTTCATAGCAGACATCGAATATGCTTGATCGTTTGTTCACTCGAAGCACCACACTCAGCGCAGTTGCTACTTCACAGGGTCCAAGTGCGCAGTATTTTTCGACTGGTATTCGTAATGTGCGGGGAAGTAGGTGCTGGCAGGCGTGTGAACCTTGAGTGGGACACGCCTGTTGAGGGTACGTTAGCAAAGGTGTGCAGCACAGCCGCCACAACGCTACATAAATTTGCTTGACTCAGTGCTAGCATGATATCTTCTCACCCCCTGTAGAAGCTAGTTAAATCACCCAATGCCCTACAAGACAAAATTCCAAACCCTGAAGCACAAACCTCAGTCTAAAGCAGGGGGTGATGGGCTAGAGTTTAGGGTAATCCTAGGACCCTAAACCGTTAAATCCCGAAACCCCTTCGCTGAAACACTCAAACTCTACATCCGCAAGTCCTGCAAACCCATCCCGGCACAGGTGGCGAGTATGTGACGTTTATCAGCCCATGTCCGGCCAAAGGCAGGCTGTTGGGTCAAAACTCTAGGGTTCAGTCTAGGGTTTAGGGTCTATGGGTTTGGGGTTTAGGGGTTTGGGGTTTAGGGTTTAGGGCTTCAAATCCTGCATTGACCCTGTGTACCTTCCAACTCGGGAAATACGGTGCTCCAGCATACGGAGGTCATGCATTATTTTTAACATCAGCAGTAGTTTTATGAAAGCCTAAGCTACGCGATTCAGGTCTTTGGGTTCTCAACTCCATCACATCCCCTACGTTCAAATACCCCCAAACCTTCTAATTTCAAACGCTCCTAAGAACTGGCATGACCCTCAGCGCACGAAGATAGGACGAGTCAGGCTGTTTGACTTCATGTCGAGGGTGAAGGACTTGAAATGTTTAAGTCCCCCTTAAGTAGATAGAATATGGCTTTGGGTATTTATAGTAAGATCCCCATATACCCCATATTCTATATACTTTAGTGGCAATGCAGGGTGGGGGCTTAAAACTATGAGCTTAATTAAGGGTCAGGGACGGCTTCGGGTTTATGCTGAAGGGCTGAGGGGTTCGGGGTTAGTTGGTTTGAGGTCTAGGGTTTATGGTGTTCATCTTGCAGTTTTCGGCTTAGGTAGGGTTTGGGGAGCCAAACATGCAGGCCTTTGCATCTTTCTCCGCCTCGTGGAAGACATGCCTTCGGCATCTTGACTAGCACATAAGGGAGCGCTGTTGGAGAAAAAGTACTCATATCCAAAACAGCGCTAAACTCTTCAACCCTTAACCCCATTAGAAACTGTCGGTTTTAAGTGCTTTGCTTGAGGATTTAAGGTCCCGATGCTGAAGTCTCGTGGGGATTGGAGGTGCTGCATACAGTTTAGGGCTTAGGGCTTAGGGTTGAAGGTTTAGGGTTTAAGGTTGAGGGTTCATGGTTTAGGGTACAGTATCTAGGGGATATGTATAGTTTAGGATGTGGGATGTAGGGTTGAAGGAATAAATACACTTTGTATGGTTCTAGCGTCTTTTTATACCTATGGAGTACAGGCGGTACTAGTTAAACGCATAGGAGGGTCAGTTTGGACAATCACTCTTGTGTGGCCTTAACCGTAAATCCTAACCCAAAATCCTAAATCCTAAGCCCGAAACCTTATGGATGCTGACGTAGATTTCGACAGATGCCAAATCAGTCCCCCTTGTAGTCTGTAGTCTCCTTAGGAATTCTTGTTCATTTGTCTTATAGTTTTGCCCTCAGGAATTATTGAAAATAGTACAGTACCTCCATTGTAGGTCTAGGGGGATTGCAGCAATGTTGTAGAAAGTTCTGTAGTGGTTGGGGTTAGCTTGGTCTCCATACACTTGGGGTTAGGGTTTAGGGTCTAGCGGTTAGCGGTGAGTACCTCAGGGCTTATTATGGCCCTAAATCCTAAACAGTTTCTATAAATCCTAAACCCTAAATCCTAAACCCTAGATCCTAAATCCTAAACCCTAAATCCTAAACCCTAGATATAGACCCTAAACCCTAAATCCTAAACCCTAAATCCTAAACCCTAAGCACCAACTGACCCCTGTGGTCTACTCTATGGGAGTTCTATACGTGCAGGCCCAGGGAACTAAGTCAGTCGGTTATAACGCGGTTTAGGGTTTGGGGTTTAGGGTTTAGGGTTATAAATGATAAAAGCACCCAACTCGGGGGTGACCTTTAAAGGTTTAGGGTATAGGGTATGTAGGGTATATAGGGTCTTGGGTTTAGGGTTGGTACCCCAGTAGTACCCATTTTTCCCCTATTTTATTTTAGGATCTCCTTGTTAAAGCTGAACATGACAAAAACAAGGCACCCTTATGTTAAGGGGTTGCTGAGGAGCCTAGCATTTGAATGTTTAATTTCTTTATTCATTGAATTTTGTTTGATTGTAAAACCCTAGGGAGTTATTTGACATCATATTTCTATTGTAGGCCTAGGGGCATTACAGAGAACCTCACTTACAACCTACTTGCTAAGTCCCCGAGCCTTGGAGTACTCCTCTTACAGTCTCAGCGGCCCCCTCTACCTCACAGAGTTCAACATGTGAGCGCATGGACGTCTAGACTATTTGCATGTCGGTCTGCCTAGACCCCTATACCTATACCCTGCCCCTTTTGTTATGGGACCAAATTGATATAATCGAGATATTTGCATTGCAAACAATGCGTCGGTGTACGGGTCTAGGTGTAGTAGGCAAAGCCTTGTGACATTTCTGGCAACTGCCATGTGAGTAGTATTTTATTTGGGGATACTATGGTAACCAATATAGAGTAAGAATATATACCCGAAACCCCATCCCTAAGCAAAGAACCGGAGAACCCCACATGTGTAGTTTAACCGGAGTCTGAATGAAATGATATTTGGATGCCGTCGCCCGCCGAAATATTCGAGAACATGAAAACGAGACGAAAACCGGGGAAATAATTCCCTGAAAAATCTTAGGTGCGCCCCCCTTGAGATTTGAGATTTGGTGACTTTATTCGCTGGAAAATCTTAGGGGGACACCCCTTACGATTTGAGATTTGGGGACCTGAATCTCTGAGAAATCTTAGGAGACATCCCTTGCGATTAGAGATTTGGAGAGATGATGCTCTGAACAATTTTATGGGGACACCCCTTGCGATTTGAGATTTGGAGAGATGATTCTCTGAAAAAATCTTAGGGAGACACCCCTTGCGATTTGATATTTGGGGACCTGATGATGGTGGTGGTGGTGGTGATGATGATGGTAGTACTGGTGGCCGTGTTAGTAGTGTGGGTGGTGGTGGTGGTGATGCTGGTGATGCAGGTGATGCTGGTGATGCTGGTGATGCTGGTGGTGGTGATGGTGGTGATGGCGATGGTGATGGCGGTGGTGATGGCGATGGTGGTGGTGGTGATGGCGGTGATGGGGGCGATTTTCGACCGAGGCCCCGAACTAGCTACTGTTGAATGGTCGCAAGTATGTGTTTTTCTCCGAAAACTTCAACATTTTCAGAACGCTCCGCACCGGAGCACGATTTTTGATGAGAAATCAACGCAATTTTAAGAATGCTCCGCACGGGAGCGCAATTTTATTCAAAATTTTCAGGATGCTCCGCACAGGAACGCGATTTTGGACGAACAAACGATGAAATTTCGAGGATGCTCCGCACGGAAGCGCAATTTTATTCAAAATTTTCAGGATGCTCCGCACGGGAGCGCGATTTTGGACGAAAAACGATTAAATTTTGAGGATGCTCCGCACGGGAGCGCGATTTTTCTCAACATTTTCAGGATGCTCCGCACAGGAGAGCGATTGTATTCAATTTGTTCAGCATGCTCCGCACGGGAGCGCTATTTTCCCAAAATTTTTCAGGATGCTGCGCACGGGAGCGCGAATTTTTTCAAAATCTTCAGGATGCTCCGCACGGGAGCGCGACTTTGAACGACGGAGTCGCGAAACCTATACCGAAGCTATACCGAAGTGCTCCGCTCAACACCGCCCTTTTGAAGTATAGAATTCCTCCACATCATCTTTCATAAATGATCAAAATTTCCTCAATGCTCCAAACGGGAGCGTCATTATGACAAAAGTTGATGAAGATAAACCGACGAATTTTTGAGGATGTTCCGCACGGGAG